>CAHIKZ030001169.1:3005000-3077500 GCA_903632075.3 Acanthosepion pharaonis
TTTTTTTTCATGCACGTTTCATTAAATACGACAGACAAGGTGTTTCATTTAGTTTTTATTATTAAGAACCAGTTGACAATAGCTAAGAAATTAGACTATTTATTACAAAAAAATTTAAAACCTCTAACCTTATAGTTAAAAAAAATAATTCAACTCTTAGAACAAAATTAAATAGAACAAATATTAATTACGAATTTAAATGTCCATTAAGGAATAATATTCCTTATCAATCAAAATTCGTAAATAATTATATAAGGCACACTGCAAAATGCTTGACACGAAGACTCACTCGACACCTTTCTGACTATAGCTCAATTAGATCTCATTTAAATATTCATAAAGACCTACCGTACCCAATTCGTAACTACTTGTTAAAAAATCAAATATAATAGCATCGTCTACATGTAATAAAAAGACTAAAAATAATGGAAGGCTTATTAATAAAAACAAAAAAATAGCACCCAATAATATCAAGTATGAATATGGACATAATATCTTGAGTGCGTTTCGAAAATGAAAACATTATATAAATACATGAATACAACAAATGATTTCCTGTTATCAGTTGATATATTTCAACCTTGTAAATGGCTAAATGTATAGCCGAAAGCGCTTGGAAAGAAAGAACAACTAGACATTTTTTTTATATTTTATCCTCCGAGAAGAAAAAATTATAAGATCACATGAGAAATTTTATAAAAACTAAATCAAAGAAACTTGTCTGTCGTATTCAATGAAACGTACACACCTACGCACACATACACGCACACGCACACACAAACACACACATATGTATATACACACACATACACACACACACATATATATATATATATATACATATACATTAAGAAATGGACAAAGTCCGACAATTTATTAAAGACATTTTTATGTTTAACATTCTTTTTATAGGTACAAGTATTTAAGTAAATGCTGTATTTATAATAAACAGTATTAAATAACATTTACCGGCCTGAATGTCCGAGAAATTTTCATAGAAAATCCTGTCAAAGGACGAATATATTTTATGAAAATTTCTGGAGTTCGTCAATGAGATTTTCGCCAGCATCAAGTGGGTGGTCATCTGGCGACTTTGCACCCTGGTGCCAATTATTCGTTCCGATAAAATATTTTTTTTTATCATGGCCAGCTCCGACACAAAACAGGTGCTCTTCTCAAATGATATGGGGGTGGTCCAGCGGACATTTTTCTCGGTCAGAGCGCTTGACCTAATTAATTTTATCTCTTATCACTCTGTCCTGTAGGCCACTTGTCCAATTTGAAACTTTCATTATTGCCATGGTCAGATGGCTATATCTTATTCGCTGCCCTGTAACATAAATCAAATTAAATCCGGTATCTTACTTTCTTCGCTAATGAAAATAAAATCTTTACCACTTTTCTTTGTTAGAAAAAATAACATCGCTCAGTGTCTTTTCGTGATAGCTTCTTATCACCTAATCTAATTCTCACCTTTTTTTTCCCACACAGCCCTAAATAGTGTCGCAATTATAAGTTATTTGCGAATAATTGTTCAATTGCATTTTTCCAAAGATTCAATAAAGCCGGACAATGCGAGACAGAATTAGCAATATTTCGTATATATGAGTTTGGCGTGAGGTATGGGATGAAATGGTTCTGCGAAGAAGGGGCCACGCCTGTTCAAGGCGTGGCCCCTTCTTCGCAGAACCACCATAGATCAAAAGAGATGAAATTTCTGTGTCTACTCAGTGATGATGGAACGTACCAATTTTTTCACACTGAAACTCTGCCAATATAATTGTAAAGTATTAAAATAAACGCCACTAAGCAAGGATTAAAACCAAGAGTTAACCATACATGAACTCAGTATAATTTTCTATTACAATCGACATAGCATATTCTATAGGTATGTTAAGTGTGGCTCTGATTTGTAAGCAGTATTTGTTTGAGAAATTCTTATTTTATACTAGACTAGAAATTCATATTTTATACTAGACTGTCTGTCTCTATTTCTGAGATGAGTTATTATAATTATTTACATCGTTTGTGTTGTTGTCGTCATCTTTATTGCCGTATTCATGACGTTTCGACCGTTGTACACTCCGGCTTTGTTCGAGTGATATGGTTGGAATTTCGAGTTGAACCCTTTATTTAGTCCCCAAGGACACATGGCCCATTGGATAAAAGCGTTCATTGAAGTAATCCTAAAAGTAACATGACCAAAAGAGTTTTGATTTTAATATCTGACCACAGCAGAGGAAACAAAAAAGAAATTGGAGGGTTGAATTACTAAAGTGAATTAACTAAAACTAAGATATCTAAAAAAAAAAAAGCATGGCACGTGCAATTCGAACAATCTATTCCGTGGGCTAAAATAAAAATTTCGGTTCGAAATTACTGCGTATATCACTTGAAGAAACACTGAAACGTTGTGGCTATGGCAATAAAGATGAGGACAACAGTGCGAACGATGTAAATAGTGTAAATAGTAAATTGTCAGTACAAGTCTTGATAAGCACTCAAAGAAGAGGCTTACTGTTAAACCTGTCCGTTTATTCTAACCTCTTATTTTTGACCGAAAATAAATTTGAATGCTACAGAAACGTATGGATCCATCCCTTCTCTTCCCCCCACCGGGTAGGGATTGAATAGCAGGACAGACTTGGTTCTATAGTTTTGGTTGGCAACCTGTCTTCTGCGGGAAATTTTCTGTCATATTCGGCATTAATCGAAGGAAAATGATTGCCCAAGCGTTTATTACTTGTTACACTTAACAGACTGATGCTTCTATTACTAACTTAAGACTAATTTCAAAGAGGAAATATTTTAAAACATGATTATTATTATTATTATTGTTTGATTTAATTTTATTTCTGGTGTATACTAATTTATTTCCGGATGCCGATCAGAGGCCTAAGGCCAAAATATTATTATGACATTTTCCACTGAGCAGTTTTGAAAAAAATCACACATATTTTACCTAGATAAAAGCCTTTCGTAAGGTGTGGGCTTTACTTGTGAGTACAGCTTTTTCTACTCTATGGCATGGGTTACCAGGGATTAAGGAAATACAAAAAGGTCTACTCACAAATACAGCTCATTATTATTATTATTATTATTATTATTATTATTATTTTTGATTTCTGGCGTTTACACATTTCTTTCCGGGTCCCCCAGGGTTTAAGGTTAGAAATGGCGTCATGACACTTTCCACTGACAAAAAAAAAAAAAAAAAAATTACATAGATAAAGCCCTTCGTAAAGTGTGGGCTGTACTTGTCAGATCATTTTTTTTTGTATCTCCTTGAGGCATGGACTTCCAGGAATCCCTTCAATTAATCTACTGCAATCTTTTCCAACCAGTCCTAGGGCTCCAACTACAAGAGGAATTGTTGATGTTCCCATATGCCACATTTTCGAGATTTCTATTTCAAGGTCCTTTTACTTTGACAACTTTTTGAATATCTTCAAAGATACATTGCAGTCAGCAGGGACTGCCATATCAATAAGGAGGGACCGTTTTTGTTTGTGGTCTTTAATAACAATATCCGGGCGGTTGGCCCTGATTGTTCTGTCAGTGTGTATTGTGTAGTCCCATAGAATTGTAACAGGTCCTATCTCCGTAACCGGGTCTGGGTGGTGTTCATACCAGTTTCTTTCAGTTTCCTTCCCGTAGAAGTTTCAGATTTTCCAGTGCAGATATTGGCCCACTCTGTCATGTCGGGTTTTATATTCAGTGGTATTATTATTATTATTATTATTCGGTTAAGCTAGCTGGGACATTCACGATTCTATTACACCACCTATCACGGTCCTGCATCGAGGTCGGAAGTTGATTGGAGTGGTATTCTGTGTCATAACATAGCTGGACAATGTAGGTAGTTGCTGGGCGACGAGCCCGTTTTGCGACAAGGTGAGGTGCGCAGAGTGGTAGATCCCTCGCAAGTTCTTGCTTGCACGACAGCAGTGACCTGAAAAGCGCATTCTGCATTCTCGCAAGATTGTATAAATATCAGAGATTTTGTGCATAGAGCTGTGATTTACTTGGATGTTGTCTCCAAAAGATGTTAGATATAGCTCTCAGCAACGAAGTGGAAGTTCCATCAAGCTTAGACTCTAGGTTTTATTTAATGTCCAAGAAGTGATACCATACATTAAAACCGCCTCTATAGTGGCGCGAAAGTATCTTCGTTTGAGGTTTTCTGGTAGATCAGATTTCCAGATTACATCAATTTTATTTAAGGTTTTAATTATGCGAATTTTCACATACGTTTCAGCAGAAGTTATTGCGCTTCGTCAGCAAAATCAGCATAATTTATCTATTTTATTTAAAAATGTCACAAACATATATATATATATATATATTATATATTATTTTAATATATATATATATATATATATATATATATATATATATATATATATATATATATGCGTGTGTGCGTGTATGTGTGATCTGTGACAATGTGTGTTTTTTTACGTGCCTCATGCAAATAGATAAACTCTGTCCTACAGAACTTTACCCATCAGCTGCCTTCAAAAATCAAATGGAAAGAAAAGAAAAAAAACAAAAGCAAAAAAAAAAAAACCAGCGTGCCTAATATTCCTTCCGAATTAATAGAGTGTGAACAAACATTTGCTGAGTTGTGCGTTTTTTCTTGTTTTGTTTTTTTTTGTTTTTTTTTGTAATTATATTTTTTTATCTCAATGTAAATGCCACCTTGCCCTGTCGGACAGAGGCAGCACGTGTTTTCATCCGCAGCTGTTGATGTACAAACATTATCTCTTGGGGCAAGAAGCACCCTACCACACCTCACTGTGTATGGCATTGCCCTCTGAATGTTATGATTAAATCGCTATATCTAAGCTTAATAGATAAAACATTAAACTATAGGATGCCCCGTGGGCACTTCCATGTAGTGAGTAAGCTTGTCGTAAGCTTGTCTCGCTAGATCTATTGCGATTGAGTAGTGATGTTGTTCGATACTGGATGCTCTTTACTGACGGCCTTGTATCATATTTAATCTATTCCCAGTAAATCGCTACAGGGTGCCTCATCGAGCTGCAAGTATAAGAAATTTTCGCCCGATGATAATTTATATTTACTCATACATGAATGTTCTTTGTTAAATCATCTTCTTTTATGTGGCGTGTCATTCAGGACGTAAGCAATAATGGCCCTCCTGTCACTTTTATCTCTTAACTAGCAGCATGGCCCGGCGTTGCCCATGTTTGATTCAAAAATCGTACGACTCATACAGCAATCGCTACCTCTTGGCTTAAAATATTTTTGCCCTTCCTTGCCTTTAAAGGAGTGCGCTTTGCCGTGCTGATGTTGCTACATGCCTTACTTCTTGCCTATCTCACACTGCGAATTTTTTCTAAGCTCTATACTTAACATTAAATTTATTACGAAAAAAGAACTAAACAAAATGAACACAAAACGATCAGCTTTAAAAAAGGACTTGTAACTGGAAAAGCCGAATAAAAAAAGAATGTTAACAACAAATACTTTTTCACAACTAACCCAGTTCTGCGGAATCAGAATCAACGTTGTGTTTAATCAAGCGAATGAGCCAATTGGAGTAAAGTGCCATGCAGATTTAAATTTTTCCCACTTGTGACGAATGCAGCTATCGATGTTTTTTGCATGCTAGCATGCTAGTTACATTCGTGTCTGTCAGCTGTTGGCTCTCACTCTGGCCAGTAGAAAATGGCCGCAAACTACATGAAAACTGAAGTAGAAACATGAAAAAATCAATTATTTCCACTATTGATGGGAGTTGGGAAATGCAAAGTCGGTCTTGGCCTTCCCGCTAACTTGCAGCATGTGCATGTAAATTTTGGTGCAAATCCGTCGAAAATTGCGGCCGTGAATTCGTTACACACACCGACACACAGAGACACACACACACATCATGCCTTTTATAGATAGAGATAAGTTTCGTCTTTTTTGTTATTTTTTTCAAACCCTGATCTACCATACACTTACTCAAGCATGTTGCACGAAATTTTCCTCTGTCCTACTTTCTCTCAATCTGCCCTGTGAGTATCAGATTTTTCAACACCATCTTTTTTTTTATTACGTGTCCCAGAAATTGCAACTGCCTCTTCCTGATGTTAAGTTTCCTTTTTGTTTCCATTTTCTCTAAAGCCTCGTCATTGTATCTTCAGAATTTCTGTTGCTTCAATTTACGTCTTCATCAGATTGCCCAGCATGCACTGCCATATTGGAGGACAGATATCTTTTCTAACGAAATTGTGTTGTAATTGTTTTCTGAATTCACTGATCTTTACTAGTCAATTCAATTCTCATTGGATTCTCAGTGTTTTAGTCTTGTGACTAAAATATTGTGCTTAATACAAATAAAGACATTATTATTTTAATGAGTGAATATTTACTAGATAATTTTGGACTACAAATTACCACTTTGAGGCTAGTAGATCTTTACTGCACGGTATATTCGATCAACATTTCGATCCTCGTTGGTGCTTTGAAAAAATAAACTGAACGTAACGTAATAGAATATTTTTAAGCTTAAAACATAAAACATTTGTATCTGGCAGGTGAAACATTTAGGGTAATTATTTCCGCTGTCAAAACATTGGCAATTAAAAGGTAGCCATACAAAATATTTGAACAGTTGGTTTCAAAATATGAAATATCCGTTATTCTTTTTAAAATTTTGTCACGTCTTATCAACCCTTTCGGGGTTATTAAAAGCCAAGACATAATTTTGTATTGCAAGGATTATAATTTTATTTTTAAAATTTTTGCGAGTGAATATTGCATTAACTGTATTTGAAGATCGAAATGACTTTTTTTCAGATACAAGTTCTGCTATTTAATCCGTAGAGCTGGGGTAAAAGAGATGGCAAAATCGTTTAATGAAATATTTTTACATGGATGATAAATGAACATTATTTTCAATATAAAAAGTGTTTAATAAAACTAGATAAGTGCGCCTATCGCCCTGTTAACACTTATTTCCCATCTTTTTGAAGAGGAGGCGTACGGCCATATCACGTTGAAACAATGATACCTGTACGATCCCAGAAGTTAAGCAACGTCGAGCCTGGTCAGTACCTAGATGGGCGACCGCAGTGGAATATCAGGTGCAATTTTCACACATAATATATGTGTTGATGTCATTGTGAATGAATTTGAAAGGTTTTATCACGTAAGATAAATGAGAATGCATTTGAAATCTTCCGTCGTTTATTATAAAATTCCACGCTGTATTTTTCTGGAAGTCATCAGTAACCCAAATGATTTCTCCAACACTATTTTTTTTTTATTAATTTAAGATTTTGTAGACAATAGCGGGAATGGAACCCGTGAAATTTCATTGGACATTTACATTAATATAATTAATTGCTCATCTAAAATAAACACTGAAAATCTGCTAAAGTTTTTTACCATAAATATATTCAGCGGATAAAGGCGTTGGTTAGATCCAACGCCTTTATCGTCTGTGTTATGTGTTCTTAAGGCTGATTAGATCCAGTGACAGGACCCAAAGAGTTGTGAGTTCAATACCTTTCTAAGGCAGTGGAGAGCTTGGAGAGGTGAATTAACAGGAGATAACTGATAACTGACATCCGTTAGACATCGCACGTGGAACTAGAACAGTCTCCCCCAGCGAACGAAATAAAGGGTTCAGTTCCACATTCCAACCACCTGAAGAAGGCCGGAGCGTTCAGTGGCCGAAACGTTGGGATAAATATGGCAACAAAGACGAGGTCAATAGTCTGAATAATGTAAATAGTGTACATAATATCTCATATCAGAAATATAGACAGATACAGGACGAATAATGTTGCTGATTCGTCTTTGGATTTTATAAAGAATCTCTAAATATAAATCAGAAGCACAGAACCATATGTGGCAGCAATATTCTAAGCATGGGCGAATGGTAGACTTATAAATATCTAAGATAGGTTCTGGAGAGAAGTATTGTCTAGCACGACACTGTGAAGCAATTTTCTTACTAGCAGACCTACGAATGGGTCCGTATAGTCTTTCCACATCATGTCAGCCAAGAAGGAGAAGGTGCAACGAGTCATTCTCTTGGAGGTTAGCATCAGCCATGATACTACAAAGCAGAAAGAGGCCTGACACATGATTAATAGTTTCGTTTTGGAAGCGTTAAAATTAACAAGTTTTCTTTTGTCACAGTTAACTGAAGGTCATATCTGAGATCAGATCCCAACTTGATCTTATAGAATTGATCAGACTTTCTATTGAAAGAGGAGTAATTGTTTGCATCACCTGCATAGGTATCAAGTTAGGAGCTAATTAGTTTGTAACAAGAAAAATTGAACCAAACATAGTAGCTATTAGAAAAACGAATTTACTGTAAAATGCTCCACGCTGAGATACCTTTATGTTAATTCTTCAGTCGGAGAAATGTTCCTAGAAATTTTACGTGAACTTCAAAGATAATATTTAGATATTTAGGACATAGACTTATTTAACTGTATATCTTTTAACTTGTTCACTCTCTTTCGCCATCATTGAAGGGGCGTCATGATTCCCCACCTCACATATATTGGCATCTTTTGGGGTAATGAACTGACAAAAGAGGTTTTTACAAACTTCCAGTTCTTTAAATTAAATATAATTTTGCAGAGATCGAAATAATTGTAAATCTGAACTCAGAAGGTCAGGTACTACAGATGTAATAGAACATCCCAGAAAAACTGTAGTTATTTCTGGTTGATCTGTTAATATGTATGCATTGTTTTTGGTCCGGGCGCTTTTCATTGGTTGCTACTTTTAATTAGGTCCAAATGGAAACAGTAATTGTTTGAATTCAACATGTGATTTTGCGGGAAGGGGTCTCAATATACCTTCCATCCTACTGCGAATGTGGGTCTTGATGAAAACTGACTGAACTCTTAAATGGTATCCATCAATTTAATATTAGATTAGAAAGAAGTAAATCATATATTTTTTTAAATAAATACTTTCATGATAAACTCTTTGCTAACGTAGCTAGACTTTATTAATTTAATCGCAGTACTAGATTAGCAACAAATTTCATCATGTTACAGTTGAATTGGCTAGATTTAACCGTAGGCCCTATGCTAACAGTTTCTTTCCTCCACTTCTCACGGGCGGAACTTCCTTCTCGACCCATACTTTCCAGCCAACTTTAATTTGCAAAACTTTTAAATGCAATATCAATCGCTATCTCCTGGACTGCTGATCACTCTTTTCTCTTTCTTCTCATTATTAATATTTCTGTTCCCAATTCTTCCACACCCTGTAACCTCTTGCGTCTTAGTGACTTTACTCTCTTCAGGCATTTTGCTTTCTATTCAAGTTTGATCTTCAAAAATTTAAATGCTATGCCAATCGTTATCTACTCTATTCCTGGGTACTCTTCTATTGTTCCCACTTGTTCATAATGTTTTCTAATTCTTTCACACCCAGTAACCTCTTGTGCTCTAATGGCTTTTCTCCCTTGATTGGTGCAATTTCCATTTAAAAAAAAAAATCTCATTTTAGCAAATATCAAGAAAACATTTTGAATCTACCATTACCGAGGAGTGTTTATGCCACGCCTATGTTACCCCACGGCGTCTAAAAAGAACGTATTATTTCGCAGGGCAGTGTCATTTGACACTTCTCACTTCAACTTCCCTCAGCTAATTTTCTCGCTATCCTTTGGTGAATTCATTTCTGCTGTCATGATAATCGCTGACGATATTTTTTTCTTTCTCAAAGCTCGTACCAACATTTCGACGCTGGTTAAGGTAATTTAAAATTGGGGTGGGGTGTAAACGAAGACATTTGGAGGGCGGAAAACGAACCTTGAGGTCAGTTTTGGTGGATGTATAGAGAAGCACATAGTCTTAGGGTAATAACATTTTCATTTTCCTGAATATATTTATAGCTTCCTTCTTCTTTTTCTATAAACTGTAAAAAAGGCGTATGAGTGAAAAACTGTTATCTGTTTTACTCTTTTCTCAGTTGACACAATAAATCTCAGGGCCATAATCCCGATATCACCTGCGTACGCAAATTAGCCTATTACTTCATGCCAATAAAAAAACACATTGTCAGACATACATAAAAATAACATGCATAAATATATCGTGTTCCATCTATAAAATGTCTGAACATTAACATAACGATGGTGTTATATTGGTACAGTATTGAAAGAAGAAAAAGTATGTATTAAGAAGAAACAATATATTTATCTCCCACATGGACCATCTCACAAAAATGTATGTCGTTATATAAATGGATGTTGAGAAGGTTACCGGTAATGATAACATTACCCGTTTCATTATAAGGAAATATTTAGCATTTACTAACAGAGCAGCCTGTCGGCTGAAATTTATAAAATATTTCTCTTAAAACAATTTTCCCATGTCCAGTAGCTGTTCTCGCTCTTTCCAGTAATGACATGGGTTTGCTTCCTAAATTTTCTTTGGATTAATGTGGAATAGCAACATTTTGATTGTGTCATTATTTTCCCTTTGAGTTTTATGTGATACTAGCAGCATGGCCCGGCGTTGCCCGTGCTTGATTAAAAAATCGTACAACTCATACAGCAATCGCTACCTCTTGGCTTAAAATATTTTTTGCCCTTCCTTGCCTTTAAAGGAGTGGCCTTTGCCGTGCTGATGTTGCTACATGCCTTACTTCTTGCCTATCTCACACTGCGAATTTTTTCTAAGCTCTATACTAAACATTAAATCTGTTACGAAAAAAGAACTAAACAAAATGAACACAAAACGATCAGCTTTAAAAAGGACTCGTAACTGGAAAACCGAATAAAAAAGAATGTTAACAACAAATACTTTTTGATTAACTAACCCAGTTCTGCGGAATCAGAACCAACGTTGAGTTTAAGCAAGCGAATGAGCCCATTGGAGTAAAGTGCCATGCAGATTTAAATTCTTCCCACTCGTGACGAATGCAGCTATCGATTTTTTTTGCATGCTACTTAACATTCGTATCAGTCAGCTGTTGGCTCTCACGCTGGCCAGTAGTATCTTCCTGCCTATTTTTGGCAGCCAGCTATAGGATCTCACTCTGGCCAATAGAAAATGGCCGCAAACTAAATGAAAAGTGCCGTAAAAGCATGAAAAAATCGATTATTTCCACTATCGGTGGGAGTTGGGAAATGCAAAGTCGGTCTCGGCCTTCCCGCTAACTTGGAGCATGTGCATGTACATCTTGGTGCAAATCCGTCGAAAATTGCGACCGTGCATTCGTTACACACACACACACACATCCTGCCTTTTATAGATAGAGATGCATTGTAACTGTTGTCGCTACCGAATGTCGTCGGGTGACGTGGTTCCTGTTATTTGGTACATTTCTTTGACTATGATTCTGTAGCACCAACAAGTTTCAACAAAGTGTGGCCTTCTTCAACACTCACATGCTTCATAGTGATTTTCCAAGCGTAGCTTAGATGCGGCACAAGGTCGAAATTAGGGGGCACCCAGTGAGAATCGAACTCACTATTCCGTTGTAATTGTTCCATCGAGCCAAGCTTGCTAACCATTACACCACCCCGAGGTGTCCCACTCACATGCTTCATATGCTCAAAGCTATTTTAACCATTGATATGAGAAAGCGGTTGTATACAGATGGCACTGTACATATTTCTGAATGGGTTTATCGCCATTTAAATATCTCGATCTGTAGATGGTATTTAAGAACACGAAGTGAGTTTTCAGTTTAATGTTTAGGTAGGTCTTTGTAGAATGCTGAGATTTTGAGCAAAACTAAATCTAGCCTATGTTCAATTTGCTATCAGTGGATCAGTTGTAGCAATGTTCGTATAAGAATACTAAATTTGTTATAACTGACCCAGACACCAAGATATTTGAAGCATGTACAATTTATTAATTCTACATGAAATGAATATACAAACAACGAAGAAGTTTTAAAGTGGTTCACAAAAATGATAATTGTACAAAAAGAAAGAGCCCGTTGGCATTTATTGGATACATAATGAAGAATGAGTATTTGGAGAATTTGATACTTATAAGACATAATGAAGATCAGATGGACAGAGGTAAGCAGGGCTTGTGTAAATCGAAAATCGAACAGAAACTAGGATAAAGGATAAAGGGACAAATATTATTTAGATATAGTGGGTTGGTGCATAATTATCAGGCGTTTTTTTTTTTTAGGCGACTTATTTGTTAATAAAAATTCCTGTTTTGTTAACTTATTTTAATAAAAAATATTTTATTTTCAGCTTATAAAAATGCTTGTCGATAACCTTACGCTCCGGAATAATCATTTAAAAATGGCATTGTTTTATTGTTATATTTCTTTTTCATAATAAATATTATTCAAAAAACGCCTGATAATTATGCACCAACCCCAATATAAAAAATAGGAAGTTTAGCAGATTCAAGATCTCTCACATCCTGAAGATACATAAAAAGAAGCACCAAAGAGGAATATTTAATTTTCTAAGACAAGTCGTAAGAACTGAGCGTTTGTGTATTTTTTTAAAATTTTAATCCACCAATTCATCTCAACTTTCTCCTCTTACATCCTTTTTTTCTTACTTCAATCTAATTTTGTCAAACATTTTTCATTGACCGCTTTGTACTTCAGACATCTTGTCTTTCTTTGTTTTAATTTTATTTTTGATACAGTTTTTTCTTGTTTTCTTTGGAACGCAACATATTCTTCATTTATACTATTTATACTGTTTAGACATTTGTCCTCATCTTCGTTGCCATATTACGACGTTTCGGTCGATGTAGGCTCCGGCTTTCATCAGTTAATTGGAATTTCGAGCCGAACCATTTATTTCGTCCAACGGGGTAGAGTGTTCTAATTCCACGTGCCATTTCTCTTACGGATGTTCCAGTATCAGTTATTTCCCTTTAACTCAACTCTCCAAGTTTTTGTTCCCCTCTACTGTAGCCAGGTAGTGAACTCAGAACTCTTTCGCTTCGAAATTCCAATCACTAAAAGAAGGTCGGAGCGTATAACTGCCGAAACGTCGTGAATATGGCAACGTAGATGAGGACAAAAATCGGAATAATGTAAATAATGTTAATAATTACAATACATCATTTTAAATACATAGACAAATATATTCTTTATTTTTACATTCTATTTTTTTTGTTTTTTTGGTATCCATTTCCTCGTAATTGCTTACGTCAAAGTTTTCGTAAGGATTTCTAATAGATTCTTCGTTATTTTTTTCTACATATTACTTTTTTATGAGGTGCATATCCAAAACTCTACAACCTCTCTAGCTATGGAATCTGTAGCAGGCTCAAGTATCAAGTCCTTCTTAGCGGATAGGCCCTGAAGTTAGTTGTTAAGGTCCAGTCATCCGAAGCCCATGCGATTACGTAGGCGTCTTTCAACGCTCGCGTCTCCATTCCACCCTCTTTGCACGTTACATGATCTACCTAAGTATATATTTTAATCATTTCTGAATATCTATGCTGATGATACAATGATATATAATTGCAGTTTCAAAATTCTAGACTGGCAACTGATCTCTCTCCTGATCAAGCTTTAACAGATCAGTGGTAGAAAAACATAATTGGCAGGAAGATTTGAAGTAAGAAGCCAAAATAAATACACACACACACGCGCGTGCACATACACACATACGCACAACACATATATACTCTTTTGGGTGTTTAGAATCTTTACTCAGTACAAGGCCTAAGGGCCACTCAAGTTAGAAGGTTTCCGTACGGAATTATGTTAGCGGAGGCAAGGGTGAGATAACAGTAAATTTAGACAAATGTGTATAAATTTGCATTATCAGTATTTAATTAGCGAATTTCAGAGTTCAGGCGGAGACGTAAGAAGTATAGAGTTGAAGTAATTTCAGAATAAACCGGAAACCCAATCTTAAATCTCTACACCTGTTCGAAAGACCGTTTAGGCGTGTGAACCGGACAACAGGCAAACCCATCTAATCTGATGGGGGAGAGGAAAAAATAATAATAATTACTGAATAAAATTTCAAATTCCAGGTGGGGACGGCAGAAGCAGAGTTGAATGAACCGGAGATATAATTCTAAAGGAAAAGAAATGTGGTTCTACAGAAAAATGCTGAGGATAACATGGACCTCACATGTGAGCAACAACGAAGTTCTAGAGACCATAACAACAAAAAGGACACATAACATCGGGAATAGATATTTGATATGTCTGAGGCACATAATGCGGAAAGTGGGCTTGGAGAATTTGATACTCACAGGATAGAAGGTAAGAGGGACAGTGGAAAACAACGTTCAACATGCCTGGCGAACTTGAGTGAGCCGATGACGGAGAAGAGTTTGGGAGAGGTGGTAAAAAGTTATTAAGAGCTACAAAGGACAGGAAATTATGGAGAGCCATAATCCCCAACGTCCTGAAGTGACACAGCGCAAAAAAGAATTTAAAAAAAAAATTGTTACATATTAATCTATAGGCTAATATGAATTTATACTTCCAGGGTTTTTATTCAAGTTCATATTGCAAAACACACGACGGAGCACATGTACACATACATACAAATACATCCATACGCACACTTTTTTCACTTTTTTGTTTCTTTCGATCTCTCTCTCTCTCTCTCTACCTCTCTCACTTTTTCTTCTTCTCTTTCTTACTCTTTCTTTTTCTTTCTCACTCACTCACTCACTCACTCACTCACTCACTCACTCACATGAATGAACCTATATCGCCTTTAGATAAGAAAACATGTAACAGTCATTCCCAATGTCTTTAACACGCAAGCAGACAAAACCCCAGCAAGTGACAATTCCAAGAATCTACATTCACTTTGCAAATTCTCAAAATCGTCAGATGTCTGCAATTGCATTACAGCAATAGCTCACTACAAACACAAACCGTAAAAGCGACAATACAAGGAAGCCAAAACCTCTTATTTTCCCTATGCTCTGATGTCGAATCATCAAAGACAGACGCTGAAACAGTGTTCGCGCGTACAGCGTGCATTTCTCGCTATTGGTAAACAAACGGCTGCCGACACTCGTCATGTGACCAGCCTCCGGCCAATCACAAATCAACTAAAGATGAAAACAAATGTATCGCTGAGATTTCCATGATTCGCCTGTGTTAAAGTTAAAGGTGTTTCTTGGGCCCGCTTTCTTTGAGCTTAAATATTTTTTTATCCTATATTTTTGTATTCTTTACTTTTACTTCGAACGTATATTTTTTTGCCATTTTATCTCTCCAAATCTCCTTTTGAACAAAATAATTTCTCATTTTCTTTTTCTTTAGTTGTTTTTTCATTTCAATATTTTCTGTTCATTGTTTTCGTTTGATACCTTCATTCTTCTATTTTTATTAATTTTTCCTTCTTTAGAAATTTTCTAGGTTTTAGTTTTCTTCCTACTTTTTATGGTTATGATTTGTTTAATGAATATGTTTTCTTTTCATTTGTGGTTCTTTTTGTTTGCATATTATTTCTATTTCGACCCATTTTTACTTTTCTTTTTTGGTATTTTAATCTTCATTTGCTTTCTTTATTTCTTTTTTTTTTTTCTTTCTTTTTTCGTTCTTTTTTTTTTTTTTTTTTTTTTCTTTTTCTATTGCCGTTTGTTTTCTTTCTTTCTGTGTTTTGTTGATTTATTTTCTTTCTTATTTTTGTCGCTTTCTTTCTTTTTTCTTTCTTTCTTTCTTTCTTTCTTTCTTTTGTCACTTTCTTTTCTTTGTTTTCTTCCTTTCCCTCTATTGGCGTTTTGTTTTCTTTCTTTCTGTGTTTTGTTGATTTATTTTCTTTCTTATTTTTGTCGCTTTTTTCTTTTTCTTTCTTTCTTTCTTTTTTCTTTTTTTTCTTTTGTCTTTCTTTTCTTTTTTTCTTTTTTTCCTCTATTGGCGTTTTTTTTCTTTCTTTCTGTGTTTTTTGATTTATTTTCTTTCTTATTTTTTCTTTCTTTTTTTTTTCTTTCTTTCTTTCTTTTTTCTTCTTTTTCCTTTTCTTTTCTTTTTTTCTTCCTTTTCTTTGGCGTTTTGTTTTCTTTCTTTCTGTGTTTTGCGATTTTTTTTTTTCTTATTTTTTGTGTTTTGTTGATTTTTTTTCTTTCTTTCTTTCTTTTTTTTCTTTCTTTTCTTTTTTTTGTTTTCTTCCTTTTTTGGCGTTTTTGTTTCTTTCTTTCTGTGTTTTGTTGATTTATTTTCTTTCTTTTTTGTCGCTTTCTTTTTTTTTCTTTTTTCTTTTTTTCTTTCTTTTTTTTCTTTTTTCACTTTCTTTTTCTTTGTTTCTTCCT
Source organism: Acanthosepion pharaonis (assembly GCA_903632075.3). Classification (NCBI taxonomy): domain Eukaryota; kingdom Metazoa; phylum Mollusca; class Cephalopoda; order Sepiida; family Sepiidae; genus Acanthosepion; species Acanthosepion pharaonis. The sequence continues at coordinate 3,021,215 of CAHIKZ030001169.1, forward strand.
TTCCCTCTATTGGCGTTTTGTTTTCTTTCTTTCTGTGTTTTGTTGATTTATTTTTTTTTCTTTTTTATTTTATTTCTTTTTTTCTTTTTTTCTTTTTCTTTCTTTCTTTTCTTTCTTTTCTTTGTTTTTTCTTTCCCTTTCGTTTTGTTTTCTTTTTCTTTCTGTGTTTTGTTGATTTATTTTCTTTCTTTTTTTGTTTTCTTTTCTTTTTTCTTTCCCTTTCTTTTCTTTGTTTTCTTCCTTTCCCTCTATTGCCGTTTTGGCGTTTTTTTTTCTTTCTTTCTGTGTTTTGTTGATTTATTTTCTTTCTTATTTTTGTCGCTTTCTTTCTTTTTTCTTTTTTCTTTCTTTCTTTCTTTCTTTCTTTTTTTCTTTCTTTTTTTTCTTTCTTTCTTTCTTTCTATTTCGTTTTTTTTTTTTCTTTCTGTGTTTTTTCTTTTCTTATTTTTGTTTTCTTCTTTTTTTTTTCTTTCTTTCCCTTTCTATTGGCTTTTCTTTTTTTTTCTTTTCTTTCTTTCTTTGTGTTTTGTTGATTTATTTTTCTTTTCTTATTTTTCCCTCTTTCTTTTTTTTTTTTTCTTTCTTTCTTTCTTTCTTTTTCTTTTCTTTTCTTTGTTTCTTTTCCCTCTATTAGCTTTTGTTTTCTTTCTTTCTTTTTCTTTCTTATTTTGTCGCTTTCTTTCTTTTTTTTTTTTTCTTTCTTTCTTCCTTTCACTTTCTTTCTTTGTTTTCTTCCTTTCCCTCTTTGCGTTTTTTTTTTTCTTTCTGTGTTTTGTTGATTTATTTTCTTTCTTATTTTTTCTTTCTTTCTTTTTTTCTTTTTTTTTCTTTCTTTCTTTCTTTTGTCTTTCTTTTCTTTGTTTTCTTCCTTTTTCTTTGGCGTTTTGTTTTTCTTTCTTTCTGTGTTTTGTTGATTTATTTTCTTTTCTTTTTTGTCACTTTCTTTTTCTTTCTTTTTCTTTCTTTTTCTTTCCCTCTATTGGCGTTTTGTTTTCTTTCTTTCTGTGTTTTGTTGATTTATTTTCTTTCTTTCTTTTGTCTTTCTTTTTCTTTTCTTTCTTTCTTTTGGCTTTCTTTTTCTTTTCTTCTTTCTTTCTTTCTTTCTTTTCTTTTCTTCTTTCTTTCTTTTGTCTTTCTTTTTTCTGTGTTTTGTTGATTTATTTTCTTTCTTATTTTTGTCGCTTTCTTTCTTTTTCTTTCTTTCTTTCTTTCTTTCTTTCTTTCTTTTTTCTTTCTTTCTTTTGTCACTTTCTTTTCTTTGTTTTCTTCCTTTCCCTCTATTGGCGTTTTGTTTTCTTTCTTTCTGTGTTTTGTTGATTTATTTTCTTTCTTATTTTTGTCGCTTTCTTTCTTTTCTTTCTTTCTTTCTTTCTTTCTTTCTTTCTTTCTTTCTTTTTTCTTTCTTTCTTTTGTCACTTTCTTTTCTTTGTTTTCTTTTTCCCTTTTGGCGTTTTTGTTTTCTTTCTTTCTGTGTTTTTTGATTTTTTTTCTTTATTATTTTTCTTTCTTTCTTTTCTTTCTTTCCTTTCTTTCTTTCTTTTTTTACCTTTCTTTTTTTTTTTTTTTTCCTTTTCTATTTCGTTTTGTTTTCTTTCTTTCTATCTTTTGTTATTTTGTTTTCATTCTTATTTTGTTTCTTTTTTTTCTTTCTTTCTTTCTTTTTTCTTTTCTTTTTCTTTCATCTTTTTTGTTTTTTCTTTTCTTTCGTTTTTTTCCTTCTTTTTTTTGTTTTTTGATTTCTTTTTTTTTATTTTTCTTTTGTAGCTTTGTTTTCTTTTTTCTTTTTTTTTCTTTTCTTTCTTTCTTTTTTCGTTTTTCTTTTTTTGTTTTCTTCCTTTCCCTCTATTGGCGTTTTGTTTTTTTCTTTCTTTTTTTTTTTATTTTGTCCTTTTCATTCTTTTCTTCTTTTCTTTCTTTCTTTCTTTCTTTTTTTTTCTTTCTTTCTTTTTTTTCTTTTTTTGTTTTCTTCCTTTTCTTCGTTTTTTTTCTTTCTTTCTGTGTTTTGTTGATTTTTTTCTTTTTTTTTTCGCTTTCTTTTTTTCTTTCTTTTTTCTTTTTCTTTTTTCTTTGTTTCTTTTTACTTTTTTTTTCTTTCTTTTCCCTCTATTGGCGTTTTTGTTTTCTTTCTTTCTGTGTTTTGTTGATTTATTTTTCTTATTTTCATTATTTTTCTTTTCTTTTCTTTCTTTCTTTTCTTTTCTTTTTTCTTTTTCTTTCTTTTTTTTTCTTTCTTTTTTTTCATTTTATTTTTCTTTTTCTTATTTTTTTCTTTTTTTCTTTTTCTTTCTTTTTTTGTCTTTTTTTTTTCTTTCTTTTATTTCTTCGTTTTTCTTTTCTTCCTTTTCTTTCTTTTTCTTTTTTTTTCTTTTTCATTTTTTATCTTTGTTTTATTTTTTTTTTTTTCTTCCTTTCTTTTTTCTTTTTTTTCATTTGTTTTCTTCTTTCTTTTTTTTTTCTTTTTGTTCTTTTCTTCCTTTGTTTTCTTGTTTTCTTTTTCTTGTTTTTTTTTTTCTTCTTTTTTTTCTTTTTCGCTTTGTTTTCTTTTTTTCTTCTCATTGTTTTCTTTCTTTTTTTTCTTTTCTTCTTTATCTCTCTCTTTTGTCAGTTTGTTTTCTTTCGTTATTTTTTCTTTCTTTCGTTGCCCAATTTGTTTCTTTTTTTTTTCTTTTTTTCGTTTTCTTTCTCTCTTTCTTTAATCTTTTTTTATTTTTCTTTTTCATTTTTTATTTTTCATTTTTTTTTTTCTTTTTTTTTTTCTTTTTTTTTCTTTTGTCCTTTTTTTTTTTTATTTTCTATCTTTTTTTTTTTCTTTCGTTACTTTTTTTTTCCTTTCAATTTGTTTTGTCTTTCTTGTCTTTTCTTTTCTTTCATTGATTTACTTTCTTTCTTGTTTCTTTCTTCTTTTCTTTCTTTTTATTTTTTCTTTTTTTCATTCTTCACATTTTTTTTTTTCTTTTCTTTCTGTTATCGCCTTCTTTTATCTTTTTTTTATTTCTTCTTTTTTTTTCCTTCATTATTTTATTGTTTTTTTTCTTTCTTTCTTTCTTTCTTTCTTTAATCATTCTGATTTTTGATCTTCCGTCGTTTTGTTTTACTTCTTTCTTTCTCTCTTTCTTTTTCTTTAATTTCTCTTTGTTTTTAGTCGCTTTGTTATCATTCTTTCTTTTTTTCTTTCTTTCTCTCTCTCGCCCCTCCTCTTGTTTTGTCGCCCTTTCTTTCTTTCTTATCATGGTTTTGTTTTCTTTCTTTCTTTCTTTCTTTCTTTCTTATCGTGGTTTTGTTTTCCGTCTTTCTTTCTTTCTTTCTTTCTTTCTTATCATGGTTTTGTTTTCCGTCTTTCTTTCTTTCTTTCTTTCTTTCTTTCTTTCTTTCTTTCTTTCTTTATTCGCTTAGGAAATAGGAAAAGGGAAATCGACGATCCGATTTTACATTCCCTCATGGTCTTTCTTGCAAATAACCACCAATTAGAGTTTTAAATAATATTTTAGACTGGATCTCTAAACTTCTCCAGAAGGATTGCTCTGAGATCAACACACTGTAGACGCCATGGGAAATCACTCCTATGTCTATTTCAAGACTTGTCAACTTAGGATGTGATGTAGAGCCGTGATTGCCCATGTCATGAACGAAAACGGCACCTAGCACAGGTTAGTATATCTGAGATCAGCACGAAAGCGCAGTACTAGAATGGCTGCTAGGTCTCGTCAGTTTATATTTTAAATTGCTAGATGTGAAAACAAGTTCAATACTAATAGTTTCATTCACACTTTTCTGGTGTGGAAAGATCTTCCAGTTCATTGCTTTTCAATCAAGTTTGACCTTCAAAAATTTATAAGCAATGTCATCTCCCGTCTTCGTAATTTTTTTGCTTTAATTATTCTATTTTATTCTCAGATACATTTACACTCAAAACCCCTTTGTTTTTTGTTGGCTTTGTTGTCTTGTTTGAGAGGAAATTATTCTTTAAAAAAGTGAAATCGACGTGCTTAGTTCAATATCTAACTGAGCCTGTTTCGTCTAAATTTCATTCATGCCTTCGGAAATGATACCTATTTATCTCTCACAAACGATGGCTAAGCAACAGGATAGACTTAGTGTTGAGGCGTCCACCCCATTTTATACAAATGAACTCAACCAGTATATACATATACTACTGCAAGAGCGAGACGAGAGTAAGAGAGAGCAAGACCGGAGAGTCGAGACCAGAGTGACAGAGTAAAAGGTTGTAGGCAACCGAAAGAGTGAGGGTGAGGTAACAGCGTTGTAGGAGTCACAGTGAGCGAGCACGTAGACTCAGTAAGAAGTCATACAGCGATAATTCAATACCAAAGACTGTATATATATTTTGCTACTAATCCGTATTCCTGGAACTACTAACCTGCTTTACCAGTTTGTATTATTACGTTAATACATTATTTTCCTATATTCATTCCTGGTGTTTGTTTTTTATTGGTACCGGATTTCAACCCGGAATCCACAACACTTAGCTATCTCGCTTTCGAAGAAAACACCCTAAATTCAAACCTCCGTTCTAAACATCCATAAGGCTATGCAAGCGTATCCAGACAAAAAGCCCGGAGTTAAATCACTATTGATCTTCTTCCGCTAAGTCCTATACCCAAGCGCTTCCCAAATGTAGTACTCGTTATTCCTTTGGATTTTGTTAGCTTTACAGAGAAGCAGGGCTATTTTATTTGGCTCGTGCAGCCCAAGGGTTTCAATATCGTATAGCCCACCGGTGGTTTTGATCAGGATAGACGGATACCTTGAAATATTTTACAAGCAGGCTGCCTATGGCAAGTAAGGGCTCGGCTGCATTCCTAAACTGACTATGAAGGAATGATGCTAGAGCTGTGAAATCTTGCATACATTATTCTTTACTCTTCCTGTTAATAACTGTAAACTGACAGCTGGCTGATCAAAGAAGACGAAAGAATTTCTTCTACAGCAGATATAACGCCATCACTGTGATATTGGTTCCCAACCAAGTGTTTATTTTTGATAGGGAAGAGATAATAGTCATATTAGGAAAATAGGGAGAGTGATCACTCAGCTTAAGGCCATAGTCACGTATAGCAGCCACTGAAACCGACGTGTTCTGGAGCATTATCTTGAAGCAACAAGTCTTTTTTCGTCAGTTTTTCTGGAGGTTTGGAATTGATAGCCTATCGTAACTACCTCGCAAATTTATCATACTAGTGCCTATTGATGGCCTGTCCCATTTGAAGATATTCAATAAACACAATACCTTTTCACCATCACTGCAGATGAAACGACATTGGCCTTTTTAATCTCTAGACTGATAGACTCAACAGTTATCATGGGTTATGAAACGTTTAAAGAAACCAAATGGATCTGCCTCAAACAATGTCAGATTCATCCCTGATAGGCTCAGCCTGGTGCACCTCTTACCAGGTCTCAGAAGAGTTTCTGCTCGGTGAGTGCCACACTCACCGAGCAGAAACCTTTGTCATGCCAACTTCTTCGTGCAGGATATTCTCAACTCACTCACGGGATATGCTAATAGAATTGCCTATTTGATTTATAGTCAATCCTCTGAAATTCATTACAATGTGGTAAATTCGATCAGTTTTTTCTTGCTGGCAGCAGTTGCAGAACGTCCAAACTTGTGTCATCTACAAGACTCTTTCTTCCGCTCGTGAATTGAGCTGCACACCTTTACCCTGTTGATCTGTTGATGGAACTGGGCCGCCATCCCATAATGTAGGAACCATGTCAACATGAATGTCCTTGGGGACTAAATCCCTTTTCAGCACCACGATTCCAAATTGTGTCCATTTTCAAGAGAAGTCGTTACTAGTTATATCTGATGTCTTCTTTGAACAGTCTGATGCCAGTTTACCTGGGATGAAACAATGGAGCTGGTAATAAGAAGCGTTTAAATTAATGCATGCAAGATTTCACAGTTCTAGCATCACTCCTTTATAGTCAGCCTATGAACTTTTCAGCCGACCCTTATGATACTACTCCTAATCAAAACATGAAACATCTGTGAGATTGCACGCGGGAGGTCTTTCACTTTGGAGGTGCGAAAAAAAAAATGATAATCCTATTTTACATGGGAAATACAGCTAAAATATTGAGCTTGTTTTTATTTCTGTTTTCCCATCATATTCCCCATTGGGTGGAACTTCGTTTCCCAAATGAATTCTGTATCCAGATTTTCGTTTGTATGTCTGGCAAGTCATTAAAAAAAGAAAAAGGAAAGGAAAGAAAGAAACGACCTCGTGAGAAATGGCAAATTTGATTCAAGCGATTTGAGCGCTGTCCGAGCCAATCATGCATAATATAACCGTGGGAAATCTCAACTCTAGCGTAAATTGAGCCGGGCATCAAAAGATAGGCCTTTGTTGTTGATTCTCAGTTGAACGATTCCCCACTGATTAAATGATTGGAAGGTGGAGGTGAAAAGTGATGAACAAAGATTGATCATCGCAAGTCGACGAGTGTGCGAGTGAGGGGTAGAAAGCAATCGAAGAAAAAAAAATAGACAAATAGATGGAGGGATCGATAAGTGGTTAGTGATTGGTTTAGATTGTTTTAACGAGTTATGGTTGGCTAGACAGACGAAAAGACAAGGTTAATATGTGTGAAAGGATAGGAGAACTAAGACATAGGTGAATAGTTTAACACAAACAGATAGATAGATAGATAGATAGATAGATAGATAGAAAGAAAGAAAGAAAGAAAGAAAGAAAGAAAGAAAGAAGGCATTTATGTAAGTACAGAAGTAAACCCAATCATACAGGTTTCTGCAGGAATACAAGGAGATTTTATAGCATCAGCCTAGCCTTTTTAACTGACCGCGGTCTATATCTAAAATAAAATATACAAATATAAGATGCCTCATTTAAGGAACTCGTTAGTAAATTTATTCAGAACATATACATCTTTTAATAAATTCACCCCAAAACAAGGCGACAATGCCACTAAGACGCAATGAGCTACTGGGAGTGAAATAGAATGAAAAGACATTAGAAGGAACCAAAACTCAGTCCTAAACAGAAAACAAGGTATAAACCTTTATTCTTATTGAAAAGACTAGAGAGGTGTATGGACCGAACGATATACGGACCTATCCCAAAGTCTGTTGGGGTGATCAGTCCTTACAATATACCTGACTATTCTGTGCAAGTAAAATTTAAAACTTCTTGCACATGTAACATAATGAAGGCAAGCTGTATATACGGCAACGATGATTCAGCTACATTAGGCATTTGTGTAAATGGATAGCAGAATACTGGGCGCTATGGTAAGGGTAGAAAAGTTGTTTAGAGGTACGAAAAGCAGAAAGCTGTGGAGAGCCATGAACGCCAATGTTTGTAAGATATAAGGCACATAATAGAAGTTCAACATACAACTTTTTTATTATGTATGCCAGGCAATTTCTACGTTCAATCATCACCAGAGATTTAAAAGATTCTACTTTTCTTTTTATCAGTTTGCTTCCCTGCAAGGCAGTAAAGTCACTAAGACACAACAGATTACAGAGTGTCGAAAAATTAGGAACTGAGACATTAATAATGAGTTGGAAAAGGAAAGAGTAATCAGTAGGACAGTAAATAGCGATTTACATTGCATTTAAATCTTTGGAGATTAAAGATGGCTGGAAAGCATAGAGACGGAAGGGAATTCCAAAAGCGAGGAATGTGAGAAATGAAACTGTTAGCATTGAATTTCCGGTCACATCTAGTTAGATCAATTGTAAATTTATGAGTCTTCGACGGAAGTCTAACACTGTGCTCAAATTCATAAATCTAGATACCATACCGAAGTGCGATATTTATTTGTAATTATTTACAAAATGTTACACAAGGCCAAAATGGAGAATAAGAAAAAGGGGCGGTCTTCATCTGTCTTAACATTAAACTTAGCTAGCCACAAAGACTGACACAAACATACTACAATATTCCTAAACCCAAAACAACCCATTCTTACTTACGTTTCTTACTACATCCACCATAATACCGTATTGTCTCTATGAAAGTCCTAATAGTCCCCATATGTACAATTTATTGTCTGTGTGTGCGGGGGAGAATAAAACAACAATTACCATAGCGAAAAACTCATCCGAATCATTACTATGAAAGTATTTACAGAAAATGCACAGAGATTTTTTTTCAAAGTTGGCTGGAGATCAAGAAGACGGGAGATAGTTCCACAAGGTAAAAGTGAAGTGCGATAGAAGAAACTGCCAGCATAAGACATACGGTTACGTCTAGCCAAATAACTGTAAATTGATGAGACCTTGTTGCCAATCGAGTACTCCGCTGAAATTCACAAAATCTAGGTTCCTTAGCGAAGAGTTCATCCGAACAGTTACAATGAAAAGGCAGGAGGAAGCTACATTATGGCGTTAAGAAAGTGACTAAAGCCGAGTATCCAGGTCAGGATGAGTAATATTGCTCGGCATATGTGGCAGCAATATTCAAAGTATGAACGAAAGGTAAACTTATAAATATATAAGATAGATTCATGAGTGAATCATTTTCTAGCACGGCACAGAGCCAAATTTCTTAGCAGTAGATCTAGCAATGGATTCATTATAATCTGTATCTTTCAATCAGCCGTGAATCTTAGCCCGCGAGAGCCCAACGTGTCACTCTCCTGGAGGTTAGTATCAGCCAGGATTGATGAGAGGCAGGAAGTGCGGTTTCAGGTGATTGATAAAAGTTTCTTTTTAGAGACGTTAGAATTAACAAGCAATTGCTTGCCCCAGTTAACAATATACTGTAGGTCATATTTGAGATCAGCTACCAATTTGACCTTATCAAACATATCAGACTTATTGTCGATATTAAGTTGAGCTCGAAAACAACCACACATAAAAATAAATGGGAAAGTACACTCCCTCGCAGATATACGAATACCCTGAAAGAAATATATATTCATATATCCCATGGCGTCAAATGCGGTAGAATTATAATTATACACGCATATCAACCAAAAAAAAAGAAAAAAAAAGAGAGATATACACGTATATTAAATCCTTCTCGAGAATTATTTATGAAAAAGTAAACGAACATAACGTCATAAAAGAGATACAAAAATTTGAATCATTTGATTTAATTTATTCGTTTTCTACCGCTTATCAACCCTTTGCAGGTTATTTAAAGCCAGTAAACATTTTTAGATGGTAACGGTTTTTTTAGACAATAATAGTTTACTGCCAGATGTCTTACTAATTAACCCATAGGTGAAGGAGAAACAGTTATTTGCGCGTAAGTGAATAGAAAAAACCCAACTGGTATTAGAACTCAGCTCTCCGATTTACAATTCTGAGCCATTATCCTTTATATCACCCGCACATCCAAGTATACAGCATCTGGTATTCCCTAGCGGTCACCCACCTAGGTATTGACCAGTGTTGTCTTGTGTGAGAGTACGGGAACCAGTGTTTCAGTGTGATGTGGCCATTAACCGCACAAAGATTTAAACACCAGACCCAGAATTTTTTCAAAAAAGAAAAACAGTTTCTGGTTTAAGCTTTTCGAACATCACCCGAAAACATCCATACTATACGGATGATCAAAATGCATAAAGCAATTATTCTGATGAAACCTATTATATGATGAATAGTTAACACCCCCACATGAATTAACCGGGCCAGTAACCAAAATTTTAACCTCACTTCTTCCCATAATTACTCCTTGCATATAAAAAGTCCTGATGTTCTTTTAAGTCAAAAGGCATAGACGTAAAAACAAATATGTGACTAGTTTATAGACACTATTTTCATTATTCGGACTATTGTCCTCATCTTTGTCGCCATATTTTTATCAAAACGTTTCGGCCGTTGTACGCTCCGGCCTTCTTCAGGTGATTGGAATATCGAACTGAACCCTTTATTTCGCTCACTGGCGTAGACTGTTTTAGTTCCACCTGCCATGTCTAATGGATGTCAGTTATCAGTTATCTCCTGTTAATTCCCCTCTCCACAGCATTAACCAGGTATTGAACTCACAATCTTCGGGTCCTGTCACTGGATCTAACTAACGCCTTTATCCACTGTACCATGTGTCCTCGAGTTATCTATCTATCTTTCATGGTAGATGCTAGCCAATTCATCGCGAAAAATATGTCTAAAATGTGTTGCTTCTACATCATGTATGAACCACGGGCGTCTTCGTATTAGCAGGTGTACATCCTCTAGCAGGTCTGGAAATAAAGTCTTTCTAGATAGCTGCTGTATAACGTACTGGGAGAACATATAGACCTACCAGACATGGGGATTCCGATCAACACACAAATGTTGGTTGTATATATTTGTTATTCCATCTCTTCCAAATGGTAAACAAGACAAAAGAGACAAACTCCCGTTGTGAGTGATCAAATGGCGGAAAACCCTGCACACGTTGAAAATGATACCGATACAGGAGCTGCTCTTGAAGTACCCTCCATATGGTATTATGAGATGTAAGCCATGCTAGGGTCACTTGTCGTGTGCTGATGCCTGGACCATCTCTGACAGGCTATAGAATGTGCTCTTCATGATCAGGCGTACGAGCGGATCTCGGTTTTCCGGGATACGCAGGTTATGATGCCACAGATGCTGTCTCAGCAACGCGGAGATAGACAGCAGAAAACGTTGGGTGACTCGGTTGTTTCGGTCTGGAAGCACAATCTGATACAGCCTCGTGTCCATTACCATTCGCGCGGCCGTATATTAAAAAGAAAATCATATGTCTTCTCACGATATGGATATCATGTCATTTTTAGACGGAACTCTTCTCAATTAAGTCAATACTACACAGGTTAAACGTTAAACACAGACTAGACACAAATGTACACGAATGACAAATGCAACCTAGATAAGCTTTATTTAAACCTAATAACCCCAAAACGAATGATCTGCGGACATATGTTTATATGAACTTTAAAATTTGTAAAAGTATTTAAAATCTATAAAAGTATTTTTGATACATCCCGTATTTATATATATATATATATATATATATATATATATATATATATATATATATATATATATATATTGAATTATAAAAAGAAAATAAAAAATTAAAAAATTAAAATCTTTGGACACACTGGGTTTGTAGATTAATATTCTTTCGTTTTTTTATTTATTATTCCATTTAGATTCCTCATATATATATATATATATATATATATATATATATATATATATATATATATGTGTGTGTGTGTGTGCTTGTCACTTCTTGACAGAAGAAGACCATCTCGAAAACAAATTTCTTTCGTAATATATATATATATATATATATATATATATATATATATATATAACTTTCAGACTCACCGATCATTACAGCACAAGTGACTTTAAACCAGCCTTACTTGCACAAATATTGCACCTGAAAGAGAGATCTCCAAGCCGAATAGGTATGGCATCAACATGGATTTTCATGTGTCTTGTTAATCCAGAAGCTGACTTGCATAGTTTATGGCAGAGTGTACAAGAATGCACAAGGATTGATTTCCAACTTCTTTCAATGGATCAGGACCGATGAGACCTAAGGTGACTTTAAAAGCCCTGCCTTTAAAAGAGCAAAATTACCCCATAAACTATATACATGCTGTAAGGTTAGGGTGGAAGGTAACGCTTCAAGATCACCTTTACGAAGATTGCGTTTAACCTTAGCATGTTCCACCTTTTCCTTTTCAAACTGGTTACAACCTTGATGAACTGTTGTTCTCCACGAAGGTTGACATACAGCCTCCAGTTCCCACGTATCAATTGATATCCCAAGAACCTTGAGCTTGGTTTTGATGCAATCTTTAAAGCGCTTTCTAGGTTTGTGTCTGGGATGCTTGCCTGTAGATAGTTCACCATAAAAGGCATATTTAAGCAACCGTGAATCATCCATATGCACCAAGTGACCTGCCCAGCGCCTTTAATTGAGAATGATTAGCTTCTCAGTACCTGCTTTCTCCAGAATGTCTGTGTCAGGTACAAAAGACTGCCGTGAAATATTCATGATTCTTCTAAGGAACATTTGGTGTACTCTTTCAAGGTTGGTAATATGATGTCTATATGTTATCCATGTTTCTAAAGGGTACAAAAGGGCAGTCAAAACACATGACTCATAAACCTTTACCTTGATGTTAAGCGTGAGGTTTCTGTCAGACCACACCCGCTTCTCCAAGTATACAAAAGATTTAGTAGTTTTCTCGATGCAGTGAAGTATTTCAACATCTAGTGTCCTACCTATCTATCTATCTATCTATCTATATATATATATATATATATATATATATATATATATATATATATATATATATATATATACAGAAAAAAAATTGCAAATTAAAAAATTAATGTTTTTTTATGAAAGTATTTATTTATTTATATATATTTGATATTTCTGATCGCCCTCAATCTTTCTTCCTGTTAATAAATATTAATATAAATGTTAAGAAATATCAAATATATATAAATAAATAAATACTTTCATAAAAAACATTATTATTTTTGTAATTTGCAACTTTTTCTATATATACATATTAAGAAAGTATACGTGGCTTCTCATTATGCTATATATATATATATATATATATATATATGTGTGTGTGTGTGTGTGTGTGTGTGTGTGTGTGTGTGTGTGTGTGTGTGTTCAGGCAGATTATACAATGAAAATTTCAAGATGGGTAACATTTCTTTATGAATTGCAATATGCTCATTAGCAATCGGGTCTGGTATTTGCCTCAGTCCCTTGTTTGTTTTCTTTGCAGTATTCCACCATCTTCTTGTTCCTATTGTCATCTAAAACAATATAACCAAATCCTCTATGCCCGGAGAGACAAAAAAATACCTCTAACACTTCTTCCTCCAACCTCTGCTTCTATTCCCACAGTTCTGCACCCAATAACCTTTTCTTAGTTTTTTCATCTTTTGTGCCATACAGATCAATAACAGATATTGTAACTGAACTGATCAAATTTTTATAACCATCTTTTTTTTTATGTTCGAATATCTTTTCGGTTATCAATATTTTCTAATACGGATCAGAGAAACTTTCACTAAAATATCTTCTTCTTCTTTTTCTTCTTCTTCTTCTTCTTCTTCTTCTTCTTCTTTTTCTTCTTCTTCTTCTTCCTCCTCCTCCTCCTCTTCTTCTTCTTCTTCTTCCTCTTCTTCTTCTTCTTTTTCTTCTTACTACTGCTCCTTCTCGTCTTCAATATCCGTTTAAGAAAGTCGGCAAAGGCTAACTCTACTACGTTCAGGTGACCAAGCCGAGCCTTCAAATCGGAGTACAGTGTGGAGAAGAGAGGAGAGGAGAGGAGAGGGCATCAGATTTACTTATCCAATACACGATACGCACGAATGAACATCTATACGGTTTTATGAATATGTTTACGGATTATGAATATCTATACGGTTTCCCGTCACATACCTATCCTTGACCCGTGCTCAGGTGCGCTGCAACCCCACGAACAAAACCTGTTAGGTAAATGATGATAATGGTGTCGAAATTCTGAGCAAAGAAATCTTTCTTGTGTTGTTTTCTTACTCATATCCTGTGTTCTTTTGGTTTTCATTTTGACGTTATATTTCCGTTGAATTAATTGAAGTTGGGTTGATTGCTTTCTCATACTCTTAAAATTATTTTGTTGTCTTTCTGCTTGGATTTGGGAGCATAGCCAAATAAGTTATCATATTAACTGCATCTTCTTAATTAAAATCTCATTTCAGTTTACACTATTTACAACGTTCGGACTGTTTCAGATTGGAATTAGAAAAATCTATCTCCATTAAAGAATTCGGTTCGAAATTCCAAAAAATGTGACCTGAAGAAAACCGGAGCGTACAATGACTGAAACGTCGTGAGTATGGCAATAAATATGAGGGTAACAACACGAAAAATGTAAATAGTATCATGTTTATTACTATAAATGTAAATACTATTAGTACTATTATAAAAATTATAATTTAACCTGTATTTGTTTTATAATCACATGCCAAGTCATAACGAATGACAATGATGTTATTTTTGTTCTTTTCACTTAATTAAAGAAATGACAGCGATTATAAAATAATGGACAAAGCTCATCGCAGTTATTCGCTGTACTTTTATAATTGTTTTTCTTTCTGTTTCCTGGTGAGATGTTGCACCAGGTATTTTGTTGGTGAAATCCTTTCTTTATCAGGCCAAAAGTTCTAACCATAACAGTAATAATTTTCGTTTTTAAGAGCCATAATTTTATTTTCATCTACAGGTTTTTTATTTGTTTATTTTTTCTAAAACCTTCACAAAGATATATATTGTAATTTGATAGGCTCGTGTCAATCAGTGGGCAAACTTTTTTTTCGTTTCGGCCTTTGATAATAATGCCTGGCTGGGTGCAAATATTCATCATGACATCGAGTCTATTAATATTTTACAGTCAGTGCTTCAAATCATAGTATCGTCAGTGCACGATACTGTGATTTGATTGATTTATTTATTTTACGGTTTATCACCACTTTGTGGGTTATTTAAAAATGTAGCATATTTAGGCTTTTAAAAATAATAATTTTGCATCTAAATATTGCATTAATATTTTTTTTGGTCCATTCCATTTGCCTTTGGTAAACTTTTTAAAATATTTTGCAGCTGCACTCGGTGTATTGTTTTAATTACATTTCTCCACCCATTTGAAACCAGCATATTTATTGTTACTATTTTTGTATGTTATGTGTCCTGTTTCGTATCCTGTAGAGACGGATCCAAATTATGATCCTTAGACCCTGTCATTTAAGTGATAGCACTTTTTTAGTATATGGGTTGTTCCTGGTAGGGTGATCTTCTAGGCAACTTGTATGTTGATGTTACCTGGGAAAATGTTAGTAAAATTGTCCATTCGATTTCTTACGAGGCTCAGAGTTGCGATTAATATTACTACAATCTCAGTCTATATTCCTGGCATCCTGTTAATCTCGACCTCTAGATCCTTGTATTTGGACAATTTCTCGATAGTTTTAATGAAGGTGTTTCGTTGAGATGGCACTGCTATGTCAATAAGCATACATTTCTTGAAATTCTTGTCTTTTATGATAATATCAGTGCTGTTGGTATTTATTTACCTGTCAGTCTGAATTGCCATGTTCCAGAAGATAGTTACATCATTATTTTGGGTAACTGTTTCTGGTTGGTGCTCTTACCATCTCTCCCTGGTTTTGATTTTGTGATTTTTGCATATCTTCCAATGCTCATATGTGGCTACCTTGTTATGTTTGTTATTCAAATACGCATTTTAACTACTATGTTTCAGCATCATTTAAAACTGATGTGAGGGAGAATATGTTGCTACAAGTTTAGACTCGGCCGTCGGACGAAAGACGTAAAAATACTCCTACATCAAGAGCAGTAACAGGAGGTAGCTTTTACTGAAAACATTTAGCCATTTACGGCTAAACAATCTCTTCCCTAGTTTTTATTCTACATTGTGTTTCACTGTACCAAAAGCTAATAAACTTGTTGCTAAACCAAGTCTGTTTTTCTACTGTCGTTTTTGATAACTCAGTTACAACAAAACACTTCTCAGTTATCTAAACTTCCGTACTTGTTTGCGACGATAGAGTAATGGATAGCGGCTCGGATTGAGGATTCGGGGAGCCGAGGTAAAATTTCAGTCAAATCAATTACCTGCTAATGCCCTTGGAAAAGGTATGAATCCTCTTCTTCCCTTCCCAGCTATAGGTAAATAGCAGGAGAGGTTCTATAGCCTTGGATGACAACTGGTTTTGATTTTGTGATTTTTGCATATCTTCCAATGCTCATA
Organism: Acanthosepion pharaonis; assembly: GCA_903632075.3. Classification (NCBI taxonomy): domain Eukaryota; kingdom Metazoa; phylum Mollusca; class Cephalopoda; order Sepiida; family Sepiidae; genus Acanthosepion; species Acanthosepion pharaonis. The sequence goes on from CAHIKZ030001169.1 coordinate 3,036,977, forward strand.
TGTGGCTACCTTGTTATGTTTGTGGCTATATTCATTTTTTTGCCAGTTAAGGACATCATGAGATAATATGGTCGGAAGTTTCATCATATTTTCTGTAGATCCTGCATTCTGGGTTAGTTCCATCCTGGATTATGGGACAGTGATAGTGTCTGGTTGCGTGGCTTTTATCCTTAGCTGCAATAACTAGGCCTCCTCTCTCAACTTTCAACTCGGTTCAATCATCATCCCCAGATGCTTCTTCCGTTTTTTTTTTTATGTATTTGCCATAAAACCCTTTTCCTCCTTGATTTGTTTTTTATAATTTAATTTAGCCAAGTTCTTTTACTTTCTATTTTATCGATTATTATTATTATCATTATAACAGGAAAGAATTGAGAAATATATATATATATATATATATATATATATATATATATATATTATTGGAAAGAATTGATACACACACACACACTCACACACACACACACACACACACACACACACATATATATATATATATATATATATATATATATATATATATAAGGAAAGGAATTGAGAGAAATATATATATATATATATATATTGGAAAGAATCGAGAAATATATATATATATATATATATATTGGAAAGAATTGATATATACACACACACACACACATATATATATATATATATATGTATATATATATATATATATATTTGAAAGAATTGAGATATATATATATATATATATATATATATATATATATATATATATATATATATATATATATATATTGGAAAGAATTGAGAAATATATATATATATATATATATATATATATTGGAAAGAATTGATATACACACATAAATACATATATATATATATATATATATATATATATATATATATATATATATATATAAAGCAGTATTGATTAGTATGATACAGGATTTACATTCAATATTATTAATATTAACAATGAAAGAAAACAGAAACGCACAACAGGAACTGTACTGGAGTATTCACACACGCAGATCAGACAGTTGACCTTCAGCCTCTCACTGTTGATTTGATTTCAATAAATCCTGTGAGTGTCAAATTCTCTGTGCCCTCTTTCCTAATTAGGTTTCCAAGACATGTCTCTTTCTGATTCTGATTATACGCGTCCTTTTCGTTTGAAGTTTCTTTAAGCCTTTTCGTTGCTTACGCTCTTCCTTTGTGCTATTCACAGCATCCTTTTGTAGAACAAAATTTTGTCCTTCCAGTCCTCTTTTCATTTGTTAGGAAATTATTCAGAATTTGGTGCCATAGACGAGGACTGTCTCTACTTTGTTTGTAACAAAATTTTCCCGTTTCATATTCCTTTCTTTAACTTTTGAATTGAAGTCCTGGGCATGACGATAAATTACATCCAACAGCAAAGGCCCTGAATTGAAGATTGAAGGTTTTGAGAAGCGTAGAAACCCCTCCTTATTGTTGTTCTTCCCAAGTCCTCCATCAACTGGAGAGGTAACACTTGTTACGGACCCAGCTATGGGCAAACAATGAAGCCACAAAATAGAGTTAAAACGTTATCAAAGTATAAACATTTTTATAGTAAAAATATAATTTCTTATTAAAAAAAATTACCAGTATATATTTCTGTAAAAATAAAGTATTACCAGCAATACATTTTTTGTAAAATAAATTACTAATGCTCCCCAAAAAATAAATATTTCTCATGTTATAATTATCCAGTGTGAATTTTTCATCTACAACACTTCACAGACATATCATAATTTTGTAACAATGTTGGGGATAAGCGGTCAATTTTGTGTCCGGGAAATAGTTGATGGCACCGTTACAGAAACTTTGTAACCTTACATATTCCCAAACTAAAATGCGACGAGTTTGGAACGTTGCAAGAACATTCGATGATTTGATGGGTTAAAAATTGTCTGTATAAAAACATTCATAACAATAAAAGAATGATAACTGATGAAAAAGTATTTAAATGACCCATAAGGAGTTGATATACCACTAAACAAAGAAAGAAACAAAAACGTTTGTAATGCAACGTTTGCTATTCAAATACTCATTTTAACTACTATGTTTCAGCATCATTTAAAACTGATGTGAGGGAGAATATGTTGCTACAAGTTTAGACTCGGCCGTCGGACGAAAGACGTAAAAATACTCCTACATCAAGAGCAGTAACAGGAGGTAGCTTTTACTGAAAACATTTAGCCATTTACGGCTAAACAATCTCTTCCCTAGTTTTTATTCTACATTGTGTTTCACTGTACCAAAAGCTAATAAACTTGTTGCTAAACCAAGTCTGTTTTTCTACTGTCGTTTTTGATAACTCAGTTACAACAAAACACTTCTCAGTTATCTAAACTTCCGTACTTGTTTGCGACGATAGAGTAATGGATAGCGGCTCGGATTGAGGATTCGGGGAGCCGAGGTAAAATTTCAGTCAAATCAATTACGTGCTAATGCCCTTGGGAAAGGTATGAATCCTCTTCTTCCCTTCCCAGCTATAGGTAAATATCAGGAGAGACCTGGTTCTATAGCCTTGGATGACAACTGGTCTACTGGAGTAAGAAAATCTACCTCGTCAGTCATGTATCATGGCATATAGCTGACTGATTTCATAGTTCGCATCTTTATCTTTTTTTCTTTTGCTGACAATCAGACGTTCTGCCTTCTTACAATTAATGGTTAATCGCATCTTTTTGATTCACTTTGTCTAGATCCGTTGGTTTTTCTGCGTCGTCCCTGTATCTTATATTGCTAATAATTGTAATAAACATCAGGTTTTTAATTATTAATGAAGAAAAGAGAAATAAATAGTGATTGGGTTGCGATTGTTTTGAAGACAAAGCCATTAAGTTTACTGTTTATTAGAAAAGCAATTCATTGAGTTTCCAAATGTGTTAACTGGCAATAAGCATTGTTTGGGTCTTTTCGGATATTTCAATCCCTACTTCTCTTTGCAAATGAGCAAATCTTTTCGAGATCCTTCCCGACGTTTCAACAAACACGGGCACACCTGTGGCTTTCTTGTTTCTTCAGTTGTGATCCGGGATTATTTCTTTAATAAAAACTTTATTTGAGAATCTACACCCACCAACCTTTTCCAAACTTAGTATCGTATGTAATCAAATATATGGATATAGATACGACAGTATGAAGAAAAATATGAAGAAAAGTATGAGGCAGGCATAATATCTATCTCACGCACGGTGAATACTAGACCCGGCTTCTTTAATATTTCCCCTTTTCTAGCAAGATTAATGCTCGACAAACGTACTTAAAAATTTTAGATTAAAATAAAATTCTTTTTCATTTAAAATATACTCTATTTTAGGAATACGTTTTCACAATATCGCCCACGTGACGCCGACGTGATCATATTGTAAAACGGAACGCTGATCTTAAAAATTTCAGTTATTCTGTTTTGATTAGTCTTACTCTTATGTCTATCGTCTTTTCATGTTGACTTGAATATTGTCTAATGTTAATTATGTTTTAATAACTATGTCCTGAAGAAGGTCTACTAGACCGAAACGTCTGATTTCGACATTGAAATAACATTAAAACAGCATATTTGCATATTCGGTTTTTTGTTTCTCCATATAGTTTTCTTCATAGTATAGTATGTACTTTGTTTACCTTACCTAATTTATCTCGAAAAAAAAGCAATCTTCTGAGTTTTTATTTCTATAAAAACGGATGTTACTCAGGAAAACAAACCGTGCAATATATCGAATAGGCTATTTTCTGTATAAAATTATGCTTGACATATGCCGAATATTCTCTGTATAAATGTCTTTAAATTTTGCTGATAAATGACTTTGACTCTTATTTTAATTAAAGTTTAATTAAAACCTGTCAATTCCAATTCTGATGAAAAATAATAGTGAAACTAAACCTTCTATAAAGTATTGGTATTTAAAGGTTTTACTTAATTCGATATTTAAATTTAATTGTAACTCAATTTAAAAAAATGTAATTACATACCGTAAATACCCATGTATAATACACCTTCATCCATAATACAGACACCTAAAATTATGCTGAAAAACGTTTGTAGATCCATATAATTATCCAGATATTTACTTTCTTTTTAATATTTCCTCTGAGGAAATCCATGTCTAAAACTTTTTTTTTCTTTCTCTTTGTTCACTATTATAGATCTGGTCTTCTAGTCTGGATAGGGTCTCCCGTTGGAATTGAAAATTCACAGAGGAATTTCTGTTTTTCATTCTCTAACACTGATTCTAACTTGTGGAAATGGTAATGGAAAATATTAGCCGCATTCGACATTCATTGACTGAAAAGTCAGTGTAATTGTCGATTGAAATTTATAAAGTTTTTTCTTTCTTTTTCAGGAAATTAGACTTGCCCACTAAATGTTCTAAATCTTTCAAATACTGACAAGAGTTTCCTTTCAAACTTTTTGTTGTTGGTCGTGTGGAAAGGTAACAGATTGATTATATTATCATCATATCATCCTTGTTAACAGTTCTACATATTTTTGTCAATGTTACTGTTAAAACGGTACGATCTTTGTTTGGTAAAACTCGTTGTTTGAGAATTTGTAGCGCCAATATATTGGGATTGATTTTTTACTTCAAGATTTATATAAATAATTCTTTTAAAGCCATGTTAACCATTTATATATATGGTTAAATAGTTGTTATTTTCGGTTCTAGGACAGTTGCGTACTGGACATTTGCGTCCTGAACAATTGCGTCGGTGTACATTTGCGTCCTTAGACAAATGCGACCTAGACAAATACGTCCATGGATAATTGCGTACCTCTGATAATTTTTTGAAGCTTTTAAAGCCAATTACCATGAATTTTGAAAAAAAAAAGTATAGCTGGCAATCATATTTTATTTTTAAAAAAAAAAAAAGGAATAAAATTTAAAAAAAATAAAATTATATTTTGGCTAATCTGCAATGACAGATTAACAGTGTTGCAAGATATCTATACACATCGTCAGTAATTTTCCTCGTCTGGTGTAATTTTTTGAACTTCGGCATGATTTTCAAATAAAAGTATAATCTATAAAATCCGGAATCTATTAGATGTTTGCGCTACACACTGTTAGAAGGAACTGAAACTGCTAGCTTAATTTTCTCATGCTTTAAAAAATAAATGTTTCTCTCTCTTTTTATATATTTATGACAACTAACTTTCTGTTTGTTTAGAGTAATTGATGCTATTGATGCATAAATTCCTATATTAAATGACCCTTTAATAAAATTGTTAACTTCGAAAAATTATCAATGGCAAGTTATTATCCAGGGATGCATTTGTCTAGGGGCGCAAATGTCAGGGTCGCAAAAGTCTAGTACGCTACTTTCCATCTATCGTTATTTTCAAATTTCCCAGTGAAGCTCCACTTTTGCATTTTTCAAAATTTTATTTCAAGATTCGCTAATTTTAACGGACATTTGTCTTATCTCAGTTTTAATGTTTCTTTTTCATTCACTAAGAAAGAATTTCATTTTTTAGCTATCATTAGTGTCTATGCTCAAATCTCAAACATTCATATAATGTGCCAACCCAGCCTAGTTATATAACATTCTTGTGATACTCAATTAATTCTAGTGTTCTAAAAGTGATAGTTTGATCTTACATATTTTTTCAGTTCTTTTGAACGCTTTAGAAATTTATCCAACATATTTATTTATTTTAAATTTATTCTGTGATCTTCAAGAAAGAATAGCAATAGTCACTAAGAAATAATGTTCTCCTCACTTGCGACATAAAATCCGTACTCACAGTTTTCTGTTGTGAATGACAGAGTTTGTTTCAGTCTTAATATCTTTAAAAATATACATTTTAAATGGTTTTATTCTATTCGACATATTCAGGTAAGCGCATATATTAATCGTCATTATCCGTCCCAAAACAGGACGTATTATTTGTGATGATGCTCATCCTTCTCCTGGTAAAATCATAGTCGATGTCCAACAAATTAAGGTCTCTCCTTGGTCATGGATACGTGGTCGGTGATTCATCGCCGAACTGGCTGTATACATAGATATGGAGTCTGTCGCACGTGAATATTCATCTATCCATTGACAGGCATTTATTTTTAATCCTGTTAAGTGTCTAACCGCCCTCTTTGCCAGAAAAATCTGATGGGAGAACCACGTTTAGCGTCGATTACCAGACCTTGCACCAGAGAGTAGATGGCTTCATAGTACCGTTGCATTCACAATGTGAACTAAAATAATTTGTGCATACACTATTGGTCAAATTTCGTTTATTTGACTGATCCAGTACATCCAGTAAGTATTATACAAGATGCGATGGATAAATTGTCATCAAAATTACGCTAAAATTAAAAGCCGATATATATATATATATATATATATATATATATATATATATATATATATATATATATATATATATATACCAAAATTACACTTGATAATCTTGAGATATGTTGAAAGACTAGATAGTAATTCTTTCAACTCAATCGTCATTGGCTTCATCCGCAACCTCCAGACAACTACGGAATATTATGCAACTCTTCTGTGCGGTTTATTGTTTAAGTTGGTAAATGCTGCCTTCAGTTCATCTTTGGAGTTTTATTGGTCCCTAACTCAACTACACACCACATATAATAATCAAGGGGGGTTGCAGTTTGCAGGTGGACAGATGTAAGGAGTGATGTGGTCGCACATATTTTCTGACAGCCATGACTGGGTTCCTCTGGTTCTTCTGCTTGTGTGGTATGGTGCAGAGTCCTGTTGCTAGACATAGGTCCTTCCAGCAGCAACTCTCTTGACTCAAGTCAGCAATACCTCTTCAACGTGTTGAGTCTGAAGCCGTGTGGGAAGATGAATGGAGGCATAACGTCGTCATCATTAGTGATCACTCTAAAAACCTACGTAAGTACCATTAGACCCATCCAACTCTTTCCGAATCTTCCGTGCTGTTTGCAGATTGCCACTCAAACACTATGAAATGTAAGTATTGGAGACCGCCGGTGCTAATGCCCAGGAATACAGCAAGCCGTTTCCAAATTTCTGGCGGAGTGAATTGCGTCATGGTGCACAGACGGTGCCCAAATGACCTGCAATCGACAAAATCTAAAAAAGCAAAACAAAAAAAGAAAACAATGCACATGCGCGTAATTAAAAATATAAAATGGCGACAATTTACACATCGCACTCTGTTTTTTTTTGTGAATATACATATTTGAGTGTGGTGATACTGTTGTATTTGTTTTGTTATTTACAATGAAAATATCACCAAGCTAAAAGCTTTACTGATTGAACTGAAAGCTTTATAAAAATAGATATACCTCTTGGCAGAGATTGAACACTCCGGCATTTCTTTTAAAGTGAAATTTCCCGTCATCTTATGAGGATTAAAACTCTATGAATTCTTTAAACATATACACGCACGCGGGCAAAGATAGATGCACAAACGCACGCAAAGATGCACACACACACACACACACACACACACACATATATATATATATATATATATATATATATATATATATATATATATATATATATATATATATATATATATATATATATATATATATATATATATGTATTGTTTTAATGATGGTGTTGCTGAATATTTTATCAAAGCTGGCTAAGTTATGGGTAGTATTATGTGCCTAATTTTGTTAGGGTTTTTGGATTATTATTATCTGTGGATTTTTCTATATTTCCATGTGGATTTTGTAGGCTTTGCTTTTGGCATTATAAAGAAATTGAATCGGTATTCGAGGAGTTTGAAAGTTTTATCAGGACATTTTTTCTTCCTTAGAATTTGGTCTACACCTGCAACAAACTATAACAAATAACAGAAACACCATCACTTGATGACTTTCAACATTAGAAAAAAACTAAAATAGATAGTAGATGCAAATCGAAGAAAGAATAATGATATAATCAAAATGCTGGTGTTTCACACTACCACAAGAAAAAATATGGCCGCCTCCATCTTTATTGTAACAGTTACTAGATCCGAGAAACTTATTTCCATGAAATGAAAAATGTTTTAAAAGAAATATTTTACAGATTTCAACCGAAGATAGCAGTATCTGATCTCCAAATGAATGCCGAGTATTTCCTAATAAAGAAACGGCTATATTATTATCATTACAATTAGTTGTTCTTCATTGTCGATTTATTCTTTTACACAGGCACGTATGAATTTCGTGAGTATTCATGGCCGCATTTCAATGGAGTGAATACAAAACAAATCAAAAATATTACTTTTCTAAAAATTAAGTTTAAGCTTTTATAATGTTACTCATATCTTCTAAACTTATCTTTCTATGGTTCAAGAACAAAAATTGTGGAGAAATTATTTCAGAAAAAAAAAATAGTTCCTTAGTAGCGGAAACCTTCATACATGCTTTGAAGTTCATATTTATATATACTTGAAATTTTTGCCTACGCTCGAACTCTTTCCGTTATCACAGCGAATTCAACACTAACAGCGTGCAAACCTGTTGAGTATATTTATATATTTTGTTTTATTGTGTGGGACTAAATCTTCCTTCAACTAATTTTGTGAGTTGAATCAAAGCCGGAATCATTTTTTCATGACAGAATACGCAAAATAGCTGAGAGCTAACGGATGTTTATGCAAATTAGAGAAATTATCTAAAATATTAAAACAAAACTGTAACAAAAACAAAGACAAAAGCATTGCAAAGCTAAATGAAACTGGCTGAGCGTTTGCGTCTATGCACATCAGGCGACGGAAAAAAAATTATATTTGAAATTTAACGTCCTTCTACCTGCTGCGTTTCTTCTCCGTACATAATTATAACCAGTCTTTTCATTATATTTTCAGACATGTATAGTATTCCGTCAATTAAAACATTATTTTAATCTTATGGTGTCCTTTTAAAGACCAAAATATGTTGCATTTTTTTATTTTATTTTGTCATTCGATTGCAAAATTATCTTGATACATAAATAAATATGTTATACTTGTACCGAAAAAAAAAAGGTTTTCGATAAAGTAAATTATTTTCTTTTCAATTCCAAAATTAATAACACACATAGTGTCATTGTTGAAAGTATAACTACAGTTTTATTTGTGGAATAAGGGAGATTATTTTCACTTAACTCCATCAAATATTTCTGTCAACTCTAGTAATATTATACCAATAATTACAATAGAAACTAACTGTCCAACAAATCTTCACACCCTATCTTATATCTTGATATCTTGAAAATTTAGCATCGCTATTTATAATTAATCACAAGAAAATCAAACTATTTAATGGTCTCATTGAGATAGATTTACAGGTTTAATGAACTGATCTGTAAATTTTAATGAATTAGTCTGTAAATTTTAATGGTCGTTAAACCATCAATTTTTCTTTGAAACCTTAAGTCTCTCAACCGTTAAGGTCAAAATAAAAGCTATTTATTAATACGTAATAAAGATGTTAGTAATTGTATATTGGTGTTCAAACATAGATACACGTAAAATGGGGTATTTTATATAAATAGGCATAAATGAATCTATTTATGAACGATGACATACACATGTATATCTAAATTTACATACACTACAGTTTGTTATGTTCATTTTGCGTACACACGTCCCATCAGATGCCGACATACATAGGCACATAGACAACTAGACAACTCTTTAGTATAAACTTATTAAATAATCAACTTTCTTTTCGACATGATCTTGTCACTTGATGGAATGATTTCCGTTTTCGTTTTCTCACTCTTTTTTAGCATAAAATATTTTGAATAAAATATGCTAAAAAATTAAAATTTCAAGAAAAGTTTAAATTGCCAAATTTTAGAATTTCTGGTGGCGATGGTAACAAAATATTTCCCCTGTCTTTAAATAATGGCTTTCTCAATATTTTTAAACACAAGAAAGGCGAGATGATTCTCCCGCTTCCCGAAGCTTTTGCCGCCAAATGTCCACCGGCCTGTCGTCTGATTGTTTCAAAAGATAACGTGACATACCAAGTCACACGTTCGTGTCGGCTGATAAAAAGGAACATGACTGGGAAAAGACTGCCATATACCAAAGAAAAGAGTCGAAAATATATCAACATGAAAAGAAAAAATAATTCAAAATTTATTTAAAAAAAAAAAAGTTTCAAAATGCGATATAAATTACTTCATTTTTTAAGTAAAATGAAAATAGCGGATGTACATTTAGGAATGAAATGAAAATACGCATCTTTAAATTTGAATGCAAGAAAAAATAAAGAAAATTTCAAGCTTAAACAGTAATGTGACATCTTTTATAAAGTGTTCTTTAAGCAAGGAAGAAAAACGTGTCTCAGAATTCTATTTACTGGCCATATCAATGGTGGCTTTTTTTAATTCAAATTAGAATATTGAATTTCAACTTGTACTTATAAAAAAAAAAACATGGTGTCAGCGCCTCTCGGAAAAAATAGCAAGTTTTCTAATATTCAATAAAATTAGCACAGAAAATTAAAAAGAACATTTTGTCAGCAGCTTCCGAAGGAAATAAGGTGTCGAATCTAAAAACAAAAACACAAGTTACCTGTATATTTAAACGATTTTTCGGTTTACTATAACTTTCAAATTTTCGAACGAAGTAAAATAAAAGCTCACTTGTAAATATCAATCTCATGAATATGTTTTAAGGTAACTACGAAATAGCTAACAGATATACGAGGGTTACTCCGAAAGTAATGCCTCCTATTGTATTATGGCAATCCGCTACACTCTTGGAAGTTTGACAGTAGAGCGGAGGTTTGACAGTAGAGTGGTGGCTTGACAGTAAATGGTGAACATTTTCGCCAATAACACATACTTTCTTTTTGCTTTGTTACAGTTAGCAGTCTGACAAAATGGCGCTTGATATATAGGTGTGTACGAAGCAGAAGTGTATCATTAAATTCGTCCATGTGTTCAATTGCATCTAGTAGCATTTATCTATGCTTGCTGTGTGTTTGCGGAGACCAAATACTGGGTGTGAACATGGTTAGGGAGAATACACCTTTTGTTAGATGTTTTTATAGTGATTTCATATTCCTCTTCGCTCAGTCACCGGAAGTCGGGAAGTGATATCGAGGCACGGAATGGGTGTTCGAATTCCAGATATTTGTATGTTTAGAATTTCTGGTGACATTGCGTGTCTTCCATTGCTTAAGAACACGTTCAACTAAAGCTGGAGTTCTGCTTGTAATGGCGTTGGTTATATGTTGATTGAGATGATTTATGATTTCTATCTTTCCCCGGTACACCATGTCCTTTAAATGCTCCCGAAGGTAAAAATCAAGTGGGGTCCATTAATTTGCCGATATGCGATTACTGTTATTGCCACTGTGATATCAGTCCCTGTTTAATTAGTGCGTCACTTCCAGACCCAAGGATTGAACTCTTGAAATAGTTGATAAAAGTAATATATAACCAACTCAAATATCAACTATGCCACCGCCCCCGTGATTATTGGAATCTTTTATATTCAATCTTTATTTTGCTTACGATGGCGGGTTCGTACCTCTTGTCATAATTTAGTACGTAATCTCTGAGAATAGTAATTTTCACTATTCTAGTATTATTTCGAACTACCATTCTTATTTTGGTTGATACATATACTATTCTAGACACAACGTTTCAACCAAGTAACCTCTGCTCATCAGGAACAACCGAAGAATGGTATTTTGATAGATTTTCGTAATGGACACAGAACAAACAATCCGCTAATTACAGAAGCATTATTTGATTTTCGGGTTGGATTTTATTAAATTCAGACACTTGAAAGACTGATCAAATCCACTATCGATCAAGTGCTTTCTTATATGAGAGTTAAAAACTTACAACGATGCATCTCGAATTCTTTCCCCCACCCTGGCACATCCTCACAATTTGCTACTGACGTTTTTAACAAATCCTTCTTTCCTATTTGCATACACGTATGCCTCCTTTTAATCCACTCACTTTGATGAGAACAAGTCCCGCGCGACTCCCGCGTGTAAACACTGATTGACAAAACACTTCAATACTCTAAAGCCTCTTTTGCCAGCGGCCGAGTCTCCTCTTAGCGGCTTCAAGTGTATCAGTCCTAAATGCGGCAACATGTAAACCTGACAAGCCTCCATTTTGCCGAAGTGTCCAATGTAAACCTGTTGAAGCACTTTCTCTTAAACACTCAACAGACAGATTTATGTAATTTAGGATTACGTCATGGAAAGAGGATTGGAAAAACACGTAATGGAAATATATAGAATGTAAGAGTTCGCTTAAAGTAATCTACAATAGAAAAGTGAAAAGAAGTAAAAAAGAAGAAAGATACATTATCTCAATGCGTAAACCGAATGGGATATTTATGATGCTACAACAACAAGTACTACTAATTATTATTATTATTATTATAAAAATTGCGGATGCAAAACTAGAAGACTATGGAGAAGATAGAATACAGTCAAATGTTATTATGTGCTTGCGTGGATGTGCGGGTGGTGTGATGCATATCGGCTCAGAATGAGGAATCAGAGAAACAAGTTCCAATAACAACTGAGTTCGTTATATTCATTTCCACGATAATATTAATTAGGAAAAGTATGAATTTATGCTCCCCCAACAATGGGTTAAATACAAGGACTAGTATCTGGAAAAAAAAATCATTGTTTTTCGCAAAAACTGTAAATGCAATATTTACAGGCAAAAAATAAAAATGATTCCTACATTCAAAAATGTTTCGGCTGGGTTTTAAATAATCCAAACCGGGTTGGTAAGTCGTAAAAAAACTAATCAATCAATATTATGTTTTTATTATTATTGTTATCTTTATTTTCTTTGATTTCTGGCGTTTACACATTTCTTTCCGGGTCCCGCCCAGGGGCCTAAGGTTAGAAATGGCGTCATGACACTTTCCACTGACAAAAAAAAAAAAAAAAAAAAATTAAATTACATAATCTTGTATCAGGTTGCACGGTGTGGGCACCCACTGAATATAAAACCGGACATGACAGAGTGGGCCAATATCTGCACTGGAAAATCTGCAACTTCTACGGGAAGGAAACTGAAAGAAACTGGTATGAACACCACCCAGACCCGGTTACGGAGATAGGACCTGTTACAATTCTATGGGACTACACAATACACACTGACAGAACAATCAAAGCCAACCGCCCAGATATTATTATTAAAGACCACAACAAAAAACGGTGCCTCTTTATTGACATGGCAGTCCCTGCTGACTGCAATGTATCTTTGAAGATATTCAAAAAGTTGTCAAAATACAAGGACCTTGAAATAGAAATCTCGAAAATGTGGCATATGGGAACATCAACAATCCCTGTTGTAGTTGGAGCCCTAGGACTGGTTGGAAAAGATTGCAGTAGACTAATTGAAGGGATTCCTGGAAGTCCATGCCTCAAGGAGATACAAAAAATTGTTCTGACAATTACAGCCCACACCTTACGAAGGGCTTTATCTATGTTGTTATTATTATTATTATTATTATTATTATTATTATTATTATTATTATTCTCTTTTATCCAATCGAGTGTGTAGGGAGATTATTAACAAGAAACATTCTTACAGCGTTCCAGACGAGTATTTTTTGGTTGGTGGTGGGGGTATGTGATGCTGAATATGATGTTGTGTGTGATGTTGTATATTATGGTGTATGTGATGTTGTATGTAATGTTGTATATCATGCTGTATGTGATGTTGTATGTGGTGTTGTGGCGAAGTTGTAATCAGCTATTTTCCTGAGCCAAAAGATAACCGTCTATCTCTAAATTTGTCAAAATATTATCTAGCTTTGCAAAGTCTTCTTCTATGTGCAGTTTTCATTCAGAATCTCCCTGTCCTTTGTAGTTCTTAATAAATTTCGTATTTTTGTTATCTCCACTAAACCACCATTAATCTGCTCAGGCTTACCAAGTAGATTATGCGTTATTTTCCCTTCGTCTCTCTTTCCTTCAACCTTTCCTGTGAGTATCAGATTTTCCAAGCCCACTTTACTCATTATGGGCGCTAGAAATATCACCTGTCTCTTCCTGATGTTAAATATGTTTCCTTTTTTATTCCATTTTCTCTAAAACGTCGTCCTTGCCCACATGTTCGGTTCAGTGTATCCTCAGCATCCTTCTGTAGAACCACATTTCTGTCGCCTCAAGTCCCTTCTTCATCTGTGAGGAGATTGTCCAGCAGGCACAAGATGCTGAAAAAATTAGCTATAGAAAAAATAACATAAGAATGATTTTTCTTCGCTTAACAATATGCGTAAAAGATGTAAAAAATTCTTTTACTAATGTTATTTTATTTTAATTGAGATCATTAATTTAAATGAAAAATACATTTTCTGATAAACAGGGTGCGATGAATAAATTGTCGTCTAAATTACGCAAACAGGAAAATAACACTGACATGTCATCTTAACAGATATATTTACCAAAATTGTACCAACATATCTTGAAATACTAAGGAGTAAATTTATTCAATAAAATCGCCAATGGCTTCAACAATGAACTCCAGACGACTTCGGAATCTCCTGTAACTCTTCTGGATTTTCTCCTTGTATAATTTGGTGAATGCTTCTATAATCCTTACCTTCAGCTCCTCATTGTTGTTACAAGAAGTTTTGCTGGTCTCTCGCTCAACTGTGACCCACACATAATTATCTAGGGGTGCCGATAGGGAGTTATGTGGACAGATGTATGGTGTGATGTGGTTTCCAAAATTGTTTGATAACTATTAATGTTTTCTCCTGCTTGTGTAGCTCGGTGCAGAGTCCGGACACCAGGCATAGTGTCGATTAGCTCTTAGCTTCTTGATCCAGGGCAGCAATACCTCTTCAAGGCATTGATGTAGACTGATGTACGACGATGAATGGAGGCATAACGTCGCCATCACTAGTGGTCACACCAAAACCCTTCTTAATCACCATTAGACTCATCCAACTATTTCCTAATCCTCTGCAGTGTCCTCGGATTGATGCCCATGCACTCTGAAAAGTTTATATTGGAGCCTCCGGTGCGACTGCCAAGCAGTACTGTATGCCGTTTTCAAATCTTTGGTGGAGTGAATTGCGTCAAGGTGCACTATTTCTCATAGACGGTGCCCAACTGACAACTGACAAAATCAAAAGCAAACAATGCGCATGCGCAAAATTAAAATATAAAATGGCGACAATTTACTCATCGTGAACTGTATTTCTAAAATTTATTATCTATTTTCTTGTATTTCAACTTTACCAGGCAACATATTTGTAACATTACAATTTAAAGTTACGGGTACGTTGGTAAGAGCGTATAAATTATTTTTTTTTCAGTTACGATGTAAGGGCACATAATCTGGAAAGAGGGCTTGGAAAATTTAATACTCACAGCATATATTGAAGATAAAAGAGACAAAAGAAAACAAAAAATAACATACCAACCGAGCATGTGGAAATGGGCGGTAGATTAGTGAGTAGGAACGATAACATCAAATAAAATTAATTAAGAGCTAAGAAAAAAGAAAATTGTAGCGAGCCACGATCGTCATTCTACTGAAGAGACTCGGCACTTAAAAAAAAAAAAAAATATAACTTTGCAGATTCGTTGTAGGAATATCATTTTATTAGATGGGTTAGCCTTCAAATCATGAATACTGGGTTTCAAATCTCACCATAGTAGACAAAACTTCTTCAGAATAATATCCGGGGAAGTCAATCCCAGCGTGTGTCACTGTTGACGAGTGTCTGAAAAAAAAAACAAATCGTGTGTGTGAAATTAGGTAAGCAAAAATGTCTATAAAGCCTATTTTGACTGATAATATATCTTGAGGTAGCAACTTGATGAAAAACACTGATCTCCCAACAAAACAAATATCATTATGAAAGCTATGGACCCATTTCATCTTCCACCAGCAATGAGTTAAATAGCAGGGCAGAATGAGTTCTCTAAATTTGGTTGGCGACCAATTTAGAAGGCACGCTCTGAAGCCAAAGCTGGCTGAATGCTAGGCAAGCAACTTAAATCCGTAATCGGCCTAGTTGCTACAGGAACACACAGCATCAACACTAGGACGATGTTGCCGTGATCCTATGATTCAAATGGAGTGAAAAAGAATTGTATCTATTATTCACAACAAAGTACCATCTGACCATCTTCTGGTGTCTATTATTTTGGCTGATAAAAGATGAGGTTTCTTGTTCGTTCCTGCCAAAAGGGAGTTTATTCAAATTACTAACTGAATTGCACTTACCATTAATAGGTAGCATACAATGACAAACATTAGACAAAAATCAGTACATATAAAATATTCCCTATCCGCTAAATAATGACCAACTGAAGGTGGCCAGTGGGTAATTAGCCGAAAAGTCGTTTCAGTATTAATTGCTATAAGAATCTCTGAGAAAAATAATGCGCAGAAATATTCAAAATATCATAGACGGACATTTCTTCATGTAAAAATTCAAAAATGAAAATTTTATATTTTCGTCTTCTCTTTTAATTCTCTTTTTATTTAGTTATTTCACTTTTTTCTTTGCTACATTATTTTAATTTTCTTTCTTTCGCCTTTGATTATTTCCTTACTACTTCTCTTCGTTATTTTCTTTTTTTTTGTTGTTGTTGTTTTTTCTTTCTTTCTTTCTTTCCATTCTATTATTTCACTTATATCTTTCCTCCATTATTTTAAATTTCTGTTTTTCTTTCTTTCGTTCTTTCTTTTTCTCCTTGTATTATTTCACTTATTTCTTTCCTCCGTTATTTTAACCTTCTTCCTTTCTTTATCTTTTCCCTTCTTCCTTTCTTTATCTTTCCTCTTCTTTCTTTCTTTCTTTCTTTCTTTCTTCTCTTCGTTATTTTCATTTTCTTTCTTCGTTACTTTCTGTTTTCTTTCTGTCTATCTTTTTTTCTTTCTTTCCTTCTATTATTACCTCCGTTATTTTAATTGTCTTTTTTCTCTTTCTTAAATCATTTCGTTCTCTTATAATTATTTCACATTTCTTTTCTTCGTTGTTCTATATTTTCTTTCTTTCTTTCTTTCTTTCTTTCTTTCTTTCTTTCTTTCGTTCGTTCTTTCTTTCTTTCTTTCTTTCTTTCTTTCTTTCGTTCGTTCTTGCTTTCTTTCTTTCCATTGTATTATTTCACTTATTTTATCATCTGTTATTTTAAATTAATTTCTTTTTTTTCTTTCTTTATTTCAGTTTTTACTTCCCTTCATTCTTCAATCTTTTATGATTATACTTATTTATTTCTTCCCTTATTTCAATGTTCTTACTTTCTGTCTTTGTTTCTTTTTCTTTCTTTCTTTCTTTCTTTGTTCATTTATACGTTCATTCTTTCTTTGTTCCTTTATCGATTTCATTCAAAATATTTTAATTTTACTCCCGAAAACATGACATTTTTATGTCACTTTATTTCCTTTTATTTTTTCCATTAAAAGTTTAAATATCAACTGTGTGTATCAAAGCAATATCTATGTATGTATATACGGACAATTATCTACTGATATATGCGCGTCATTTCTCACAAAAGAGCTGGGAAGTTCATTACTACACTAATGAGTTTGACCCGATCTCACAAAAGGCCGAGCATGTGACTTCATGCTAAACAAAGCTTAGTCAATAATGATATAAGATTCACTTTTCAAAATATGTTTGTCTCTGATTTAACTGTGTGCTTACACTGGACACGGAAAAACAGTACACTCTCCAAAATACAACTATTTTTACAACAACAATAATAATGATATTAACTGAAAAAAATCGTTGTCAATCACCAGCGAGAAACTCCCAACTGATGTTGTGAACAGTTTAGGATCACATCACATTTAAAAACCCTTTCGCGTATGTTAAGCAACATCGTGACTGGTCAATACCTAGATGGGTGACCGCTTGGAAATACTAGGTGATGTAAGCTTGGATTCAGTGTAATGGATAAAGGTTGGGAATTGTTAATCGGAGAGCCGAGTTCCAATTCCTGTTTGATCATTATATTCAGTTACAAAAGTTATGAATACACCTAGTTCCCCGGATATGGGTTAATTAGTAAAACTTATATCACTAAACCATCATTATCTCCAAAATGTCCAAAATTAAAATAAAACTGCGTACGAAATATTTAGATCCCGGCATTCAATAATCCATAGAAATTGATATACCGTTAAGGAAAAACTACCAACTAACTTGCTGTGAACGTGACAATACAAAATAACAAAAGCAAAAGCAAGAAAATATTTTTCTTTGTTGGTCATGATTCTCCACATTTTCCTTTCCTTAAAATTTGCCAGATTTAATGGGGCTCTCTGAAAGCGATATGTTTTCGGTACCGGGAGCTATAGAGGATGCTAGTATTATCGACCAGAATCTCCCTGAAGTGTTATTGTAAATTATGGTAACATTTAAGGAAGTCGTGGTATGACCAATATAGGTAACTGATACATGATATTAAACGCAATCATGTGCAGAACAGTGAAATGAATATACTGCTGAAAATTTTTAAAAAATAGAAAGACGCCAACTCGAATTCCATCCAAGCTCAACTTTTGAAGCACAAAATAAGCGCTACTACTAAGCAAACAGTATAAAATCCACATCTTAAACTGTCAAACATGAAAAGAAAGAGTAATACATAAAAACAATAACATACATTAATTGAACAACTCGGAATTTCATGCCGAAGCAATTTTCCAGTGCTTAAATTATTATATTTATTCTTATTTATATATATCTAAATAAATGTAAATATGATGGATGAACTCCGAGTTGTGCAGTTAATGTAAGATATTATGCATATTTCTTAATATATAATAAATAGCTCTGTTATTTAACATTGAGCACTGTTTTTTTTTACAATATACAGTATTTATGTGTATTTGATAAGATCGCACGCTCGTAAACATAGCTATATTTAACCATTCGTTATATATATATATATATATATATATATATATATATATATATATATATATATATATATATATATATATGTCAGTTAATTCATATATGTCAGTATCTATCTATCTATCTCAGTTTATTCGCATTGCTACCTATCTGGTTCTATTCGTATATTTCATTTTTTTTTCTTTCATCTCAATCTGCTTATTAACTATTAATATTGCCTGTTCACATCTATCTATGTATCTATCTATCTATCTATCTATCTATCTATCTATCTATCTATCCATCTGTTCATATCTATCTATCCCAGTCTGTTCATCTATCTATCTATCCCATCTATCTATCTATATATCTATCATCTATCTATCTATCTATCCCAGTCTGTTCATATCTATCTATCTATCTATCTATCTATCTATCTATCTATCCATCTATCTATCCCAGTCTGTTCATCTATCCATCTATCTATCTATCCATCTATCTATCTATCATCTATCTATCTATGCCAGTCTGTTCATTTCATTCATCTATCTATCTATCTATCATCTATCTATCTATCAGTATCTATGCCAGTCATCTATCCATCCATTCATCTATCTATCTATCTATCTATCTATCTATCTATCTATGCCAGTCTGTTCATCATCTATCTATCTATCTATCTATCTATCTATCTATCTATCTATCCCAGTCTGTTCATATTTCTATCTATCTATCTATCTATCTATCTATCTATCTATCTATCTATCTATCTATATCTATGCCAGTCTGTTCATATCTATCTATCTATCTATCTATCTATCTATCTATCTATCTATCTATCTATCCCAGTCTGTTCATATTTTTATCTATCTATCTATCTATCTATCTATCTATCTATCTATCTATCTATCTATCTATGCCAGTCTGTTCATATTTCTATCTATCTATCTATCTATCTATCTATCTATCTATCTATCTATCAAACGTGTTTACTTATTTCTGTTTACATTTAAACACCTACCAAGGGTTCACTTATTTCTGCTGAGATTTGAACCGGCTACTAATAGTAAACTGTTTGCGTAATACTGCTGAGATGTGAACCACCTACCAAGTGTAAATTATTTACGTATATCTGTTGAGATTTGAACCACCTACCAAGGGTAAATTATTTACGTATATCTGTTGAGATTTGAACCATCTGCCAAGGGTACCGTAAGTCAAGATTAGATAAATGGCGGTTTATTAAAAAGGTTTTGTGATCTTGTTTTCGCAATATGACTGAGTCAGAGCACGTATTTTGATGTGTCTTTATGGGAAGTTCTTTGGGAACAATGAGAGATATTGATGGAAAATAAGATAGGCCGATAGAGTTTAGTGGATAGATATGCAGAGATAACTAAACGAGGAGAGTTAGGAATAATGTGGATTTAAGGTCCATTTTGCGATTAATCCAACAGGATGGAGGGGGAAGGTTATTCTTGCTCGCAACCTATCAACGGGGATTACTAGTAAGACAACAGTCTATGGAAAGAAAGAATGAAAAGGAAAACAAAAAAGAAAGAAAGAATGGAGGAAAGAAAGAAAAAAGAAAAGAAAAATACACGAAATACAGAAAATGCAATGAAAGAACTCAATGGTAAAGAAGGAGATAAAGAAAGATAAAAGAAAGAAAAGTAAGAAGAAAAAACGAGAAAAATAAAAAAGTAAGAAAAGACAGAGAGAAAAGAAAAAAAATGATGAATAAAAGAAAAACAGAAAGAAAAAAAATAAAAACAAATAGAAAGAAATAACAAAGAAAGAAAGAAATAGAATGAAAAAGCGAAAAGTAAGAAATAAAAATCAGGACGAGGATTGATAAATGAAGAAAGAATTAAAAACGAGAAAAGAAGAAAGGAAAAAGCAAACAAGAAAAAAAAAATAAAAAAAAGAAGGAAAAGAAAAGGGAAGGAAAGAAAAGAGTAAAGAATCTCACTTAAAAAAAGAAAGAAACATAGCAATTAACGAGGGCATTTGCATAGGAAATCAGCGATGTGGACGATGATTACCTCTGGATTGAGGCATTATGCAGCCAGAGAGCGTGTGTCGATTATAATGCCATAGTTCTTCTTTTTGAAGGTTGCCTATGGCTTCATTAAGATAGACACGTGGCCGAAATACGTTCGACTAAGACGCAATAGATTAGTTTCAATAGAGCAAATCAAAAAGAGAGAAAGCAAAAAGACTTGACCCGTTCGAAACAAAGTTTTCGAATATGTTTAGCTCAGATACCCACCCATGACCTGGATACTTAGAACTGAATCACGCACACTCCGTCACTTGCTTGCACTCCCCCGCATCGTAACAAACATTATCTCTTTTTTTAAGCGTTTCTGGTACTATTGACTAAAAATCATTAAATATTTGGCAATAATATTCAAATCATTTTATTAAGCCAAATTATTAAATTTCTCATTAAATTTTTCTCATTTTCTATCTTTTTTTAAATCATTTTACTCAAGGCAAGGCAATGAAATTACTAAGACGCAAAGGCGTTACTGGGTGTGAGAGAATATGAGAAAAAATAACACTATTAGGGAGATAGAGATAGAGAGATAGATAGATAGATAGATAGATAGAGAGAGAGAGAGAGAGAGAGAGAGAAGAATAAAAGAACGGAAATTGAGAAAACAGAAGATAACGATTGACATTGCATTTAATTATTTGAAGATCAAATTTGACCGGGATGTAAGAAGCTCGAAGTGATTTCCATAAACGAGAAATACAATGTAGAAAGTGTCAGCTTAGTGCTTACGGTGACATTTAACTATTTCCATTAAAAATGACCAGAAATTACCGCCAATGAAACTGCACTTAAATTCATAAAGTCTAAGTACCATATAGAAAGGGTCATCAGAAAAATTATCATGAAAGTCTTTGTATAAAAGACACTAAGACAAGTCAAGTGGCGGTGCGGGTGAGAAGTGAATACCGTTTCTCAGCATTTTGTTTTCGATCGGCAATGACCAACTTAGACAAACACTGTGCCCGAACCCGCGTTAAATAACTGACCTTGTGTCGCATCCTAACTCAGTGGGGGGGGGGTGACAGGTGAATACCGCTTCTCGGGCTTTTGCCTGGGATCAAGTGGAGTATCTGTTCTTATCAGCTTAATCTTTTTCTCTCTCTCTCTCTCTATTTTCCTTTCTTTCTTTTTTATTCATGTAATTTCTCACTAAAACCAAGTAATGTGTTTTTTCTTTTTCTACCCACGCGATCAAAACGCAGAATAGTCAATTATTTATGAGGTATTGATTAGAAGCAAAGGTCGTGTTAACTAACAGAGTGGGGGGGGGGCAGGCAAAATCATAATAGGATACTTCCATATATTGATGGGAACTTTCACGGTATATCCCAAGTTTTATTTGTCAGTGTCAATGTGTGAATTAGTGTTTATATTAGAAAACTCTCCCCACTCTGAGAGTTTGTCACTTGCATGGAAATCGATTGGAAGAATTTAATACGGACTAAATTGCTTCATGGTTATTATTAATATGTATTTCTTTATTAAACCAAAAATGGTATACTGTTGTCATATATGGGCTGGAGCTACCCAAAACTTACTTTGCAACCTTCACAGAATTCCAAGCCTTTACACGTCCTTGTGGATGAAGAATTATTTTCCACTCTCCAAACCCCTTCCCTGAGACGCTAGACTCTTGTTACAGTATCGTTCTTATTGCAGATGTTCAGACGCACTAAATTTCTTATATAGTCCATCTCGTTCTTTCACTACTATGATCCGCCTAGCCACATCCACAGAGTCGAATCATCCTCATTCCTGCCTTATTCCATTAGTAAAAAGTTTCGCCCAGACGGCTTCTTCACTTGAAATGTTACATTGTACAACAGATTTCTGAAAGGATCATTCCTGATGACGATGTCAAATCACGTTGAAATTACCTGTTCCCTTTCAATCACCATAGTTAAGCAACGTTGAACCGGTCAGTATTAAGATGGAAGACCACTTACGAACACCAGGTACTGTAAGCAATCTTCTAAAATCTAAAATATGCCTCGGCTTTGAATTAGCCACAAAGAGTTGATTAATCATACAAAAAAATCAATCAATCCCCGGTTACTAAAATCTTAACCTCTTCAAGTCTAAGGCCAGCCGTTATCTATCCTACCTATCACCAGAATATGCACCTTTTAATCCACTTACAACAACCGCATTTAGGAAAATTCTATCTTGAGTAGCGCTGGTGTTATGACGGAAGAACTGTATTAGAAGAAAAATCCGAAATAAATTAACTGTTGCCATCCAAGACAAGAAAGGTTATATTTTTAATCCATTTTTTGTTTGTCTTACACAAGACAAAAAGTGCGAGGTAATACACTTTTAGCACACAAGTTACAGTTGCATTCTATGATGAAACTTAGCCGCCAATCTAGAACAGCTATCAAATTCTTAAAGTTGGGGTACCAAATCTCCGAGCAGAAATTTGTATTCTTTAAGTCGTTTAACATTCTTCTGGCTTCGCTGATTTATCAATTAGCATTCTCCATACTTAAAATAATGTATCGTTATTGATATCTCCAAAGATTAGGATAACACAAGACCCCATTGAATAACGGAGTGTTCTGTTGAGGCAATCTTTGAAGTGGAGAGAGTCTGATGGATCTAAGAACATAAGGATTCTAAATGCTACTTGTTTGCTTTTACAGATCGAACACCGATCTGTAAAAGCTTTTTTTATGCGCATCTCCCTCAGTTTCAATGCAGACAGCATGTAGAGATTGTATTACATAAGTGGAAATATAGATTCATGATTAATCTTTAAACAGTACAGCATGGTTGCCCGATAATGCACGCCTAACGAGAAAGAGAAAACGACAAGATACGTTTTTAATGAGTGGCTCATTTTATGCTTTCTTTTGATTTGATTATATACAAAAAAAAACTTAAAATATTTTGACTCTTTTACATTATAAAGGAAACTAAAACTAATGTTGGATTCCCAAATTGATTAATTCTTAACAGTACTATATTCCTCGATGCATTTCATGCACAGATGAGTTATCTTTTCTTTGCTGAGAATTTTGGCGATTTTTGATTGGCATCGCCATTTTGCATTCGATATGACACACTTTGCTACATATTAAGACAAATGACACCCCGACACACAGTATAGTAAAATAATAATAAAATTTGTATTGTATGTTATAACATACCTACGCTAATTTGAAAATTGTATTAAGCGCTATTTAGTTTATGACACAAATGCTAAGAACCGACCTTAATCGAAGTAATATAAAACAGGAAGGTTTCATTAGAAACAAAGAAAAGAGTATTGGATTGTTATGTAATATCGGTCTTCCTATATGACAAAGAATGCAGGATAACATCCTCACAGATTTTAGAGCGGCTTGAGACAACTAAAATGTTGTTTTACAAATTCTGGTCGAGCATACCATCGGCTGAAAATGTGAGCAATGATTCAGGTTTAGCGAAAAAGGAAACAAAAATGGCACTTACATGAAAATGAGACTATTGAAATTATTAGAGTATTTAAAGAGGATAGAGGGCTTAGAAAACTTACAGGATATGTTGACGGCGAGATGGTCAGAGAATTGTGACAATTGCGGGCAAAACAGAGATTAAGAAAAATAACAAAAAGGTGTCTAGAAAACATATATACATCAACACCAGGCAATATAAGTTAATTAAAGACGTATAAGTAATTTTAAATATGCAAATATTTTTACATAAAGATGCTTTTCAGATGCTAAGCAAAGTATTAAGAAACAGGGACATTTGATTGGAAACAAAGACAAGAGTTCTGGACTGTTATCTAATATCGGCCCTTCTATGGGTAGCCAAGGTTTTGTTCCAAAAACTAAGCAAAGTATTAAGAAACAGATAGTCTTCGTTAGAAATAAAGAAAAGTGTACTGAACTGTTATATCTGTCCCTCTATATGGAAATAAATACTGGAGAATCTCATCACAGATGAAGAAGAGACCTGAGATAACTGAAATTTTGTTCTACAGAAGGATGCTGAGAATACCATGTATCAAACATGTGAGCAACGACGAAGTTTGAGAGAAAATGGAAATAAAAGGACGCTTATACTTAACATCAAGAAGAGAGAGATAAAATTTCCAGTGTACATAATGAGGAAAGAGGGCTTGGAAAATTTGATAATCACAGTGCAGAATGAGGGACAGAGAAAAAACAAGGCATAACCTACCTAGCAAGCGTAAATGGATAATGGAGCAGGATCTGAGAGAGAAATGAAAACATTTATTAAGAGCAGCAAAGTCCAGTAAATTGCAGATAGTCATAATCTTCTACATCATGATGATACGTAGACGATCATGCACAGATGAGTTATGCACTTTTTGCAGCAAGTTGTTACAATTTTTACCTCTTTTTCGCTTCGAGAATTATGTGTTCATATATAACACTATCTTTGGCTTCTCGATTTTGTTTACGAGAAATTGGCAAAAACCTCACGAATCAAAGTTAATAGCAAACTTATGAATCATAAATTTGCCATTTAGTCATTTAAACTAGGTAACTCCATTAATTTTTGATTACCTAAGGTTTAAATTATTTTTCATAAATGAAAAAGCTTACTTGAAGCTTTACTTTTAGTTTTAATTGAAAGTTAAATGATTAAATTTACTATTTACAGTAACCAAAATACTCTGTCGTGTATTTCAAAGAGAAATTATATTGATTGGAATAGATTTTGCTTTTGATTTTTTTTTAAATAGCTGATTAGCACCCTTTTTAGTTTTTTCATCGCAATGTAATTCTCTGTATTAAAACATCTTCCAAAAATAAAATATACTTTTCTGAAACTTTATTTTAGGAAAATTAGCTGATTTAAAGTACAGGGTGTTTCAAAAAATTTGATATCCTTTGAGATGTAAATGTCACAGAAAGTACATGATTAAGGTAAATGAAATTAAAAAGTATTAATGTTGAAGATCATAAGATTTATTCTTCCAAATCTGAATGAGAAATTCAAAAAGCATGTGGATTATGTGAACACACAAAACGCCTTTTCTCTTCTAGTAAATAGCATTTTTATACCTGTAAGAAAAAAGATTAAAGAACATAAAAATACAAATAAGAAAAACACAAAAACATAAAGACATAAAAACATAAAACAAACATTAAACATAAAGATGCTATTAAAATTTGAAGTCATTTGAAGGAGATCTAACAAAGTTATTAGATTGCGAAATGATATCAAATTTTTTGAAACACCCTGTTTAATAAATCTATTTTGATAAAAAATATTATTTACTTTAAGTATTCTTTAACCTTGGTGGAAAATGCTTTTTTTTTAAGCTTTGGAATTTTTGATTAGTAAATATAGCTTTCACTTAATAATAATATCAACTAAGTGGATGAAAATGAAGGTGAATTTTATATATTTTAATATATAAAAATATATATATTATATAGATTTATATATTATAAATTATTTAAATTTAAAAAAAAATGAAAACATGTCCTGTAAAATTTCATTATTCATTGAAAAGTTTTTTTTTTCTTAAGTCAATAGTGTCCTTAATAAATATTATTTATAAAAGCACATTTTATTTATAAAAGCGTTTTTCTGATTAAATAAGGTCATAGTTTTATTGCGTTTTGTATTTTACGATTTTCGGGAAATGAATAGAGGTTTGAAAAAAATATGATCAAATGCTTTTAAATAAAAAAAACAAAAATAATTTCGGATGAAAATTTAATTTCTCTAAATTTCATAAAATTAGGTAAAAATATGTTTTTACGTATAAAATCCCACTATTTACAAAGATTTTCTAAAAAATGAATTTTAAAACTAATTTCATTACTTTGTCAATAGGTCTTGAAAGTTTCATTAAAATTCGACAATATTTTGATTTTTGCAAGAATTTCTAAATTACTTTGATAAAAACGCTAAAACACATATCGTAAATATTACGTCGGTCGCTGAAGAAAAGAAAGCAAGATTTTTAACTTAAATTTCGAACGTGCTGGAAAGGATTAAACAATTTAATAAAATAGTAATAAAATAATTCACTCTTTCCTTTTAATAATAACATAAACATTATGACGATAAAACTTTGTTTTAAGTTTGGGGCCATTTTTTCATCATGCTATGTTGGTTTTTCAGCAAAAACCTGAAGGTACCTAATCTAAACTCGAGTTCTGAATGAGTTATACAAGTATCCTTCATTGAAAAAAGTTAAATTCATCAAGTGATATCCAACGAAACATCAACTGACGATGCCCGTCGTTTATGGGTTAAACAGTGTTATGGTAATTTGCCCACGCACGCATGGACTCTCTCAGCTATGAATAGGAGCAGTGACCGTCTTTTGGAGTGTGAAGTTTCCAGCAGTCAGCTCTGGCAGTGGGACAGAACATTCTTGCTGTAACACTCTTGTTTGTATATGATTGTATTACGGTTTCTGTTAATATATTTGTTTAACTCAATTCCTCTCTTTGTGTTTTCATTTCTGGCCCTAACAAGGCCACAACAAACAGAAATGCAGTGGTAAATAGATTCACCTATCGTCCGGTTCACACTCCTCTCCAATCTTTTGAATACGGGTAGAAGTTTATCCCGTGTCCCCTGTTTGGGATTCGCGTTCCTATTTCATCTAATATCTTCTCATTCACTTTCACGCCGAGTAGCCCCTTGTGTTCTAGCGGCAATATCGCCTTGCTTGGGGTGAATTGATTAAAATAATTGGAATGGAACTTCGCTTTTGTCCAATCAGGCCCGACTGCCCTGCAAAATCTGCATTCGACATGCGGGTATTCTTACTCGGGCTGGAACACCGAACTCTGGCACCTGTTGGAAAATCACGGATAATTTAACCACAGAACAGACCGAGATTTTGAATAGGCTTAGTTTTCTCTGTCACAAGTTCACGATGTCGAACGAAGTCACTTGACGAGTAAATTGATCTGCAATATGATAAACGTCTGTGCCTGTATCTTTATCATCTAATTTCATCTATTGTCTATCTCTCCATCTTTGCATCTATCTGCCAATGTCGCTCCTTCGGTTTTAATTTAGCATTTCCTGTGTTTGTATGTATGCATAACCGTCAGATTGGCCCTGACGCACCCCATTTGACAAATCCCATGCGCCTGTTAGGATCTACGTGACGAACTAGAGAAGTTAAAGTAGACACGGAAGTGCGAGAAAGCATTAGGAACAGAGCTGTCATGCGACTTTTGTTCCTGGTGCTAACAACGCCAGCACGTGTTTCTCAGTGTTCGACTCCCAATAGCCGCAGTTCAACAATCAAGCTAATCCGAAAATCGTTCCCTCTGCCCCACCCAACAACAACACACACACACACACACACATACACACACATTTTTCTGTCCTAATCAATAACAATCAATTTATATTTCTTTACATTCTTTTTGTTTTGTTATCCTCGTACAAGGGGTTCGTAATATTCTTTTGCAGAGGTCGACACGCGTTCTCTTAAGGCTCATATGGATGTTTAC
The DNA here is from genome assembly GCA_903632075.3 of Acanthosepion pharaonis. Classification (NCBI taxonomy): domain Eukaryota; kingdom Metazoa; phylum Mollusca; class Cephalopoda; order Sepiida; family Sepiidae; genus Acanthosepion; species Acanthosepion pharaonis. Next base: position 3,065,271 of record CAHIKZ030001169.1, read on the forward strand.
CGAAATGAGCAAAAGTCTTTTCCTTCTCTTTAATATTTCTTTCTTTCTTTCTTTCTTTCTTTCTTTCTTTCTTTCTTTCCTCACCTATCCCACCAATAGACGGGCTCTGAGGTTTCAAATCAGCTAGGTGAATGCTAACAAGTGCAATTTTGACTGACCTTCATTGTATCAAAAAAGACAGAAACCGTTCAAATCAGTCTTTCTCGTGTACTTGTAAAATCTCTAACAATTGAAACCCCAAATATTATCTGTTTGCAACCGGCGCAAAAATATTGTACCAAACTAAATCCTTGTTTGTCATAAAAATACATCTTTGAATGTTCTAAATATATAATAAGCGATATTTGGCTCTCAGCCCCAATAAAAGGACAATAAGAGGACGTCATGAGTGATTAATTTGTTGATTTTTTACGGCTTAACAACCTTTTAACGCCAGAAAATATTTCCATATCGTATGATTTTTTTAGAAAATAATAATGATTTTCTGATAAACGTCTTACTAATTAACCCATATCTGGGGAGGAGAAAAGATGGATTCATACCATTCCCCAGGGATATTTGCGTGAAAGTGAAATCGGCTAGAATCGGAAACTGCTTCCCCAATTCCGATTAATTTTCTACCGTACATTCAACCTGAGGGGTATGTATGAATCTACCACTTCTCATCCCCAGCTATCGGTTAATTAGTAAGACGTGTATCACTAAATTATTACCATCTCCAAAAATTTCTCATAATCTAAAAATATTTTCTAATTTTACATAACCTACAGAAGGTGGATAAGCTGCAGGAAACAAATCAATTATGCTTTTCTTTTGTTTGACTGCCAACCATGTTGACATGTAGACCATTGTTACTGCCTTCTTTTGGTATATTGTCTAAGAGGTCCTAGATGTTTTTTTTCTGTGTCTGCCAGCAACAGAGTGTCAACTGTGTATTTTATATTGTTAAGATTGCGTCTATCGAAAATAAAAACCTGAGAGTAGTTTTCCTAAGCGCTGTCTCGCTGTAGAGTTAAAATCAATCAAGTGCGAAGACACATCCTTGTCTTATACCCCTTTCGATTTTTGTGTACCATAAACGAATCAAAATTTTATTGGCACGCATCTAGCAGCGCGTTATGAGTTCGAAGGGTGTAACTTATTATTGCATTTCACAAACAGGAAGATACTTCGGTGAGCACGACACATTACATGGCGGAAAACAAAGCTTCATAATCTTAGGGCACGGAATGGCTTTCTCAAAGAAAGAATAAATATATTAAAAATGAGGTCATTTTCTGATGGAAGAATTCCAAAAGACACCGAAAATAGCAAGTATGACAGCAAATCCTAGTTAGCAAACTGTTTCGTAGCACCTATTATATATATATATATATATATATATATATATATATATGCCAAGGTTAATTATACAATAGAGTTCTTGATGAACAAGGAAAACGATGAACAGAACAATGTGTAAATGTTAAAATACTTATCTACTAACTTCAGACAACGGAAGATTTTCATATGCGCCAATATTTGGTATGGCAGCACAATCATCCTGCAATCAGGAGAGACAGGACAAAACTATAATTTTTGTCTCTCCTGATCGTCTGATGATTGTGCTGATATATATATATATATTTTTTTTTTTTTAAGCATTTCACCCCAAGCAAGGCGGGAAGCCACTAGGACGCAAGGGTTTACAGAAAATTTAGAGCAAGATCAGATAGGAGTGATAGAAGAAAGGATGAGGGTAGTGGATAGATCAAGGCAACTGGAGATGTTGATTGACATTACACTTGAATAGCTGGAAATTATAGCTCACAGGGAAACAGGAATAAGGAAGGGAGTTCCACAGGCGAGAGGCGCGAGACATGAAGCTATTAGAGTAGAAGAGACGGCTACATTTAGGAGTTTCCACAGTGAAGGGGTGAGAGCGGGATGCCAATCTCGTAAGGCGCTGGAACTCATGACGTCTGAGAACCAGCGAATGCAGCTCCTCGGAGCAATTTCCATGAAAGTATTTGTAGAACAGACAGAGGGAGGCGACGGCGCGTCTGTGAGAAAGTGACTGTAGACGAGACGCCAGGGCAGGGCCAACTACATTGCATATCCGCCTCTGGAGCCTATCAAGAACCCCGAGGCAAACAGAAGGGGCACCAGACCATATATGGCAGCAATACTCCATGCAAGGGCAAATTGTTGATTTGTAGATCTGGAGGAACGACTCATGCCATATATTGCCGCATATAAAACCTTTGCGTGAAAGTAGTTGAAAAGTACTTTAATCTTTCTCTCTCTCTCTCTCTCTCTCTCTCTCTCTCTATATATATATATATATATATATATATATATATATATATATATATATATATATATATATATATATATGTATGTATTAAGTTAATCATATACAACATTAAATCTCGTATATCCAACTTAATTATTCGCAATGATTCTTCCCCGCCTGCTAGCGATTTGCAGAAAACCAACATAGTTTACAAATTCAAATGCTCTCTAGGAGATTGTATCTCCAACGGATTGAATAATATTTATGTTGGTCACACCACAAACTCGCTTTCACGACGCTTAACTATCCATTGGAATGAAAATATCAGCATTTTTAAGCATTTAAAACAAAATGTTTGGCCACATACACATTTTCGGAAAATCCTTGTTGAATATACAATTATACTTAACCATGAAAACAATAAACAAAAACAAAAAATTCTTGAAGCTATTTACATAAAATAGTTGCAACCTATCCCGAACAAAATAAACTATGAAAACTTTACAAATATGCTTAAATGCTTATAGGTGATAACAGAAGCTATTGGTTTATACTAACTGCTTTCCATACTTAACATTTTTCTTCATTTTCACTCTCACATGGGCATGTATGATGTTATGAACCGCAATGCGATATTTTACTTCCGGCGTTACATATGCACGAATTTATCGTTGCATAGCAATCTTCCAGGCAAACAAAACAAACAATCATAGTTGCAATGTCCTCATAACCATTCTAAAAACAAATTACTGTCTTTATTATTTAATTTATTGTAATGTACTTGTAATCTCTCATGATGTTTTATTTAAGCCGAAAGCTTAGACAGGGTGAACAATAAAAATATGTATCAACATAGTGATTTTCTTTCCTGTTTCAGTGATAATGCTAAAAAGCTTATTCGACAATATCAAATGAATTTACTTAAAATAGACAAAACTTGTCTATATTATTTAATGAAACATACATTTATATATATATATACATACATATATATATATATATATATATATATTGGTAAATATAACAGACAACGAATATCCATTATGTTTGATCATGAGCCGTTTTAAGCTTCTTATAGGGGCTTTAGTTTCGAGAGAAAATAAAGACAAAATCTATCCAATATTTGATATATTTTATTATTCTGTTGCTCGATCTAAGCTTTCGGCTCACATGAGCCATCTTCAGAGTTGTTATAAGAACATTACAACAGAGATGTTCAGCATCAAAGATTTTATGTTTACATAGAAGTTTCCTATGCGACGATAACGGTCACGGAATAGCAGACGCGGGTCGTAAATTCGTAATGTGGTTATATGTTGTAGTTGACCACGTGAGAGAAAGAAATGTTATCAACAGAACCTGAATTGTAATATGTTGACTGGTTTGAAATGTCATTTTTTTCAGTGTAGGTTGTTTTGTTTTAATGTAGATGGCCTCCAATAACTTAAGGTTCTTTTTACTGTGTATATGTGTAAGTAATGTTGGGTTATCAACTAATATCTGTCTAATATTATGTATATGGCTATTTTTCTAAGAAATGTTGTTTAATGAAACTAAGATCATAAAAGTGACAGGTAAGCCTACGCGGGAATGTGGTTGTAATAAAACCAATGGATGTAGTGGGTTTATACAATCTCGGAACAGGCATGTAAATTACCTTCGCATAGCAAAAATATGTAAACATAACAGGATATCATGTTTCATGGTGAACATTCTCTGTTGTAATTTCATTATAAGCACACTAATGAGGGTTCATGTGAGCCGAAAGCTTAGATCGAGGAATAGTATAATAAAAATGTATCCAAATGTGGGACAGATTTAGTCTTTATTTTCCCCGAAAATAAAGCCACTATATGAAGCTTAGAACGGCTCATGATCAAAGATAATAGACTTCCGTTGTCTGTTATATTGAATAATATATGTTTGAATAATGATCCGCAGTCCCTCTTTACTATATATATATATATATATATATATATATATATATATATATATATATATATATATATGTGTGTGTATATATATATATATATACTGTGTATATTTAGGCAGCATATTTTCAGTCAAACAGGTTTGGTAAAATAATTTAGCCATATCACGTCGATCAAGTTTTCGTTGTGATCCTTTCAAGTTAGTGGATTAATATTTTGGTAGACTTGGAAAATTGAGTAAGAAAAATCGTAACATTTTCTTTTGAATAGTTTTTATTTTCCACAAAAAACATCAGAACGAAAACTAATCGACATGATATGTCGAAATACTTTAACCAAACCTACCAATATATAGAATATATATGAATATATATATATATATATATATATATATATATATATATATATATATATATATATATATATACACACACACACATATATATATATATATACTAACCAGATTTTTAACCCAAGCTGTTTGAATACACACACACATTTATATATATATATATATATATATATATATATATATATATATATATATATATATATATATATATATATATATATGAATAAAAACAGACCACGTTAAGATTCCCTGTAATAAGTTATTTCACCATAACCCTTTAACAGGGTTCTGGATCATCAGACTTTTACTTCCAAAAAAGATGAAATGAAAAATGAAAAGAAATTCACACATTTTTGACGGACCTCATCAAGTATACGTAAAATTAACGAAGTGAGGAAATGAGGTGGGAGAGAGTGTGTCATATGTATCATTTCAGTTTCCTATTTTTAACCCCAGTGTGTCGGCTAGAGGTTGCTCAAATTTAACGCGTCTCGTCTCTAGATATAGATGGCTAAGGGGTGAATGATAAGAACGACATTAAAGGAAGAAGTTACAACAACCCCAATCAATTACACGACAGGTTTCATTCAAATTCTTAGACGCTGTTAATTCGCGTTACTTTAACGTGCATATTTGGGAGGTTATGGCTTGATAAATATCTAAATGTTAAAACAATCTACGAAGAAATTAATTTGAAATTCGGTGGAGTTTTGGGTATTTTCTATGAAACAGTCGATTGGAAAAATTCATAGACAGAACACACACACACACACACACACACACACACACACACACACACACATATATATATATATATATATATATATATATATGTGTGTGTGTGTGTGTGATTAAAGCAAATGTCTCATTGATTATTGTTATATTCAGCACACTGACTACACGAAACTTATTGTAATAGTTTGGCCCATTCTTTAAGAACTATCAGGAATTTTCTGTCGATTTTCACATTTTCCTTATTTTTATATCAATTTAAAAAAAATATTTATCCGTACTTTTATTAGTTTGATATTCTTTTTTGTGTTTGTCCGTTTGTGTATGTGTGTACGTGTGTGTTTGCCCGCCTGTACGTATTTACATGTGCATATGTGTAGAATGTAGTTATTATTTCTCCTTTTTCATAATGTTCTTGTCTACTTATACTACCTCTCTATTCTTTTCCCCTATTCTCTCGCATTTCTGAGTGTCAATAAATCAATGAATTTTCCTCCAGTTAATTATTGAGCATCTCATTACGTTTGATATACGTTGATATATAATCGTTCGTATATGAAATGTACAAGACAGTTTGAGTTTGTATTTTGCCAGTTTAATAAATATAAAATTTTATATTTATATTTCACATTAACTCCCAGAAATTTTCTGTTACTATTATAGAAGGGTGCGTAGCCTTAATATGATTAATTTAACGAAAGGCAAATTGGATCTCAGGTGGATAGGTTTGTAGATTTTAAAGCCTCTGAAACAGAAACTTTACAATGAACCAGAAAGATTGTTTACTGTCAAGGGTAGAAACATATTTCATTTGAAAATGAACATTCAAGAAACTGATTATTTGGAGGACTCAAACATCAACAGACGACAGTTTTTTTTTTCATTCATGGACATTTTAGACGCAATGTAAGGATATATATATATATATATATATATATATATATATATATATATATATATATATATATATATATATATACGTATAAGTGTGCAGGTATGCAGAAAATAGAAAAGAACACGTTGGATGCATAATCCGGAGTTCCTTAGTATTTTTGTTTTTATTTTTAAGAAGACAGTGCTCCATACAGAAGTAGAGCTTATAATATTTTTTGTTTAAATCATAGGTAACATACTGTTTTTTAAAAAATTATATATATATATATATATATATATATATATATATATATATATATATATATATATGTATATATATATATATATATATATATATATATATATATATATATATATATATATATATATATATATATATATATATATATATATATATATATATATATATATATATATATATATATATATATATATATATATATATATATATATATATATATATATATATATATATATATATATATATATATATATATATATAGAGAGAGAGAGAGATTCTTTTCTTATAAAGTAGGAATATTTCATTTATTCACTGTGTCTTTTGTGTACTTTGTATTTCATAGGTTATTACCAAAAGTTTTCACGTGCTTATGCCTTTGTATATATCGGCATACCTATAAAGTCGTTTGGCTTTTATAAGTGTCAGTAGGTGTAATACCGGAATTTTCAAGTATTGCATTTAATTTCGAGGTTTTTGGTTCTCTTTTTGTTATGAATAAATTTATTTCATATGGTTATTTTTAAATTAAACAGATCTTACTGTAGCTGTGTTATTTTACCTGATTAATATTTTTTTTATGTGCAGTCTATTAAAGATCGAAGCTAGTTATGACGTCAGAGATTAAATTATCAGCTGGTTATAACTCGAAATTTTGTATTACTAGAATTGTTATAGATTATTTTGTAGTGTTAATTTCTGTAAGTAAAGTGTATTTAAGAATGTATTACATGTGGAAGGTACGGGTGATCTAAGGTAAATAGTAAAATTGCAGGGAAGTAGAAACATTATTTAACGCCAATTTCTCAAGAGATGATAAATACCTAGTTTGAAAATTTAGTGTTCGAAAGACTGACTTTTATCAGAACTCAAAATCAACATTTGACGACTTCATTCATGGACAATTAAAAACGGAAATTAAGGGCTAAAATAAATATATAGATTTCTGCAAGGAATTTAAGATATATAAAAAAAATACCATTTCCTATAATACCTTTTCACATCTTTAACTTGGTGTATGTGTGTTGACGTGTGAAGAAAAAAAAGTGTGTATCTTTTTCTCATCCGCAAAGGTACGACATTTTTATTTCGCGTAAATCTAATTTGACGTTTAAAATAAGTTGCACATATTAATCTTTTTTTACCCAAAGTGATACTCTTACCCTTTTTAGAAAGTGGGGCGGAACGTAAATACAAATTGACGCATCTGTTACCTCCCCGAAGCGTTTTTTGCCAACCAAAGTAAAATGTCTAAATCATTTAACAAAGCAAAACAATATTCCTCACACCTCAGCAGAAAGAAACAAATCTATAGAAGTAGTCGCCAGTAAAAAAAAAAAGGATAAAAATGTCTTCCTAAAATTGACATGAATACTTCCGCTTCGAGATCAACCATACGCGCGGTATTTCCATATTTCAGCCTAGCAGAATTTGGCATTGCCCCATTGAGAATTCTGACGTGGGTTTCGCATTTATTTCCATGCCAAGAAGTGACCAACGGTCAGAGGCCACATCAGAGTCCAATTGCCCTGCAGTCGATCGAAGAAACACGTCCCCCCACAACAGCAGTGTTTCCCCACGTTTAAAAGGGCCAAAGAAGGGAGGGCCAGGAAAGTATTGGGGTTTGCCAAGGTGCTGGAGATTTCCCTGACTCTGAATTTCTTCCCGCTGGCAACCGGTGGGCTTTACAAGAAGGACGGGATCAAGATATTCGCCACCAATGCCATCGATAAGTTCGTTTCAGCGTTAGGATTCCAGCTTTTGGGTTTGGCCCGTTGACAGAAAGGAAAGGTAATATGTAAAATCAGGCATCAGAAACAGCAGGAGGCTACCGGACTTGATAATGCGAAAGGAAGCGTTGATTCACTTGCTGCATCTAATAATTATAGGAAGTATATTAATACTACAACTAATGAGATGGATAAAGATTTGCCTGCTGTCGTCAGTGTTGTGGTTGATAAAGCTCTACTAGTTATAAATAAAAGAGAATTATGTTTATTGTTTGAAAAGATAGAAGGAAAGAAACAAAGAGGTATAAATATGTGAGGACATAAAGAGGAAGCAAGAAAGTAAGACTTATTAATTTTCATCTAGAAATTATTTCGTTTTATTTCACTTATTCTTTATCACAATTCACACACCATCTCAGATGCTATATTTGCTATTCAGCAGTTTTTTAATGTCGAATACCTTCAGAACGTAAGCTATTATGGCTTTTCAATATTCCTTTCTTTCTTATCTTTGAATTGCCATGATTTCTTGGTAAAGACAGTGGAGTGTGTTTCTGTTGTAGTCTCCGCGGTTTTGAATTCAGAAGAGTCATCCTGATAATCCAACATCCAGTACTAAAGATCATAGCGTACCCTATTATTTAATCCATAGCTGAAGAGAGAAGAGATCAATTCCTATTTTCTATCAAAAATTGACTGTTCTACAACAGAAAAAGGGAAATGGTATGCGCAATGTGGGGTATCATGCTAGTCGAAAAATAAATATAAAACAATTTATTCTAGGAATATATATATATCCAAGTATAGGATTGTTGTATACCGAATAAATTCCAATAACCGACAAATACTGTTCTTAAAAGATTGCTCAATACAGAGTAGAGCAAATATAATCATTTATCGAAAATGATACCATCACTTGATAAGACACCAAGTTTTGAAACAAAATGACTATATTTGTAGTGATTTTATATCATTTTATGTTATAATTTTCGAATAAATAATATATATATATATATATATATATATATATATATATATATATATATATATATATATATATATGTATCACTGTTTATTCTAGGAATAATTGACAATGATACTCTTTGATCAATGAAATTCGAAAATTATTTTAAAGAAAATTTAGAGTGAACATTTGGACAAATCAGAATCAGAAGTAGTTGTAAGTTCAATACCAGGCCACAGCAGTGGTGAGCCCAAATTTGGAAAGTTGAGTTAAAGGCTAATAACTGAGACATCCGGAAGAGGCATGGCACGTGGAACTAGAACAATTTACCCCAGTGAAAAAATAAAGATTTCGGTTCAAAATTCCAATGAACTGAAGAATGCAGGAACCTACAACGGTCGAAACGTTGTGAATATGGCAATGAAGCTGAGGATAACAGACCGAATAATTAATAGTAACACTTTTGTGCTTTTCTTCAGTCAGTTTTTCTTTTTTGTAACATCTCTCATATTTCAATCTCCACGTCAAATGTCTTCAATATCCGCAAAGCTCTTGCCTGGGATGCATGTAAAAAACTTCACAACATTTGACGCCCGAACCTTCCATTGTCCTTGATTGAACAAAGTCCTACTTTATGGGTCAGAAACTTAGACATTATCTGCTCGCCTTGAAAGACGACTGGATGGAACATAATCAAATCTACTTAGAAAAATCCAGAACGTCAGCTGAAGTTATTATGCAACGCTTAACACAATTTACGGAGAACTAAGACCAATCGCACTTAAGCTCAAACAAAAACGATTACAAATTCCCAGCCACTGAGCGCACAGGGAAATCGTCTCGTCCTTACTCCTGTGGCATCCTTCTGGAAGTGTATTCTCACGAAAATTGACTTTCCCAGACATCATTGCTCGGTACTGTTGTTGGTTGTTGTGTTGGACATTGGGGATCTGGTGACAGCAATACAGGACTGAACAGTATGGAAAGAGATTGTCAACGGAGTTCCGATCAACCATAGGGAGGTCGAAGGATTATGATGATGATGATGATGATGATAGACATTCACATGATATATTAAAGGAAAGAGAGACAAAGGAAAACAGCACATAACCTATCTAAAGAGCTTTCGTAAATGGATGACAGGATAGATTTTAGAAGAGAAGACAAACAGAAAAATTGCTAACAGCTACAAAGGGCAGGAAATTGTGGAGAGCCATGATCACCAAACTTCTGAAGAGAACCGTCACATAGAAAAAGTCTACATAGCTTAACGAGGGAAATATCTATGCAGAACAATGAATCAAATTTCGCCTCGAAATTTAAAACAAGCTACCAAGTACAAAGACAGAAGCCTGAAGAAGACCGGTGAGTACAGCAACCGAAACGTTGTGTGTATAACAACCAAGGTGAGCATGGTCGTTCGAATAACAAGGCATAAATTAAAGAAATACGGAAAATATTTCTTATGTATTTCCCTTTGCGGACCAGATCTGGTTAACAAGCCATGCTTGCCAATTCGAAATACGTTTTCTGTCTAAAAAAAAGTAGATTCTTGGATATGTAAAATTACTGAATGTCTTTAACTACATTTAAATGCGACACCAAAAATCTTCCTCTGACAATTAATAATGTGTTGGAATTTATCTGAACTAAAGCAATACACTGGCATTACGACTGAAGAATTAGTTCGGCGATAGAACTCATCGTCATCAGATAACTCATGGCAAATGTGCTTAATCTCGGAAAATAGCTCCCCATGAGTTGATATAAGTCAATGGTATAATTTGTATACGTTTATGCATAAGGGTATACAATGTACCTTTTTTCCTAAATTAATGACACTTTTTAAGCAATTTAGTTGGAAATAGGAATTTAATCCTAAATTCATCTGTCATAACGTTTATTGACATTCCAGATCAGCATAACATATCCCCTGTTAAACTTCAATCATGTAATCAATAAACCTATGGACAAATTATCAGCCGAGAGTGTATAGCCGTTTCACTGGCCATCAGACGCATTCAAGTAAACAAATAAAAGGGATTTATCGTGCACACGCACACACACACACACACACACACACACACACACACACACACACACATATATATATATATATATATATATATATATATATATATATACATGCAATTTAATAATTGTGTATTTAGGCTGCAATTCTTTTTTATAGCTTGCATAAAAGAGGGATTGCTGACCATATACACAATTTTAAATTACATGACCTGGCACCCAACTAGGAACGTGACACTATAAAATTCGAAAATTCGAAAATTAAATGATTAACTTAACCACAAAATTTTGTCTGTCATCTTTAATTAAACGTATATATATATATATATATATATATATATATATATATATATATATATATATGTGTGTGTGTGTGTGTGTGTGTGTGTGTGTGTGTATAAATATCAATATATATAAATATATATATAATTTAATTCCGGTCGAGCACTCTTGAGAGAAAGCACGACTTTGTAAAGAATGACTACTACTGCTAATACTGCAAAGCATTTCTAGGAATCGAGCCCTCTCGGTCATTTTCGTGTTTATTCGAAGAATAAGTACGTATTGTCTTGCGCACCGGATCAAACGGGTGTTTCTCCTAAAAAGCGTGGAGAGGTCACAGGTCAACGCATTTTCTATTGAGATATCTCGGATGCGCAGATAGACAAGCGTAATAAACACAATTTAAGATAAAAATTAGGGCGTCTATATCAAATAAGATTGCCCACTATATTAACTTTTGAATTTAATAATTATATATATATATATATATATATATATATATATATATATATATATATATATATATATATATATGTGTGTGTGTGTGTGTATACGAAAAATATTGAAAAGATGAATAAATGAAGCGAAAGGATAACTAAATCATTGACGTGTGCACGTGTAAATATAGGATGCTCCAAAAATACCTCCCGCATATACTTTTCAGAATTGGTAACTCATTTGTCGCAATGGTGTCTTCATCTAGCTAATGGCTTACCATTCATGTGAATGGTATTTCTGGGAGTTATACGTAGGAGGTATTTACGCCGCACCCTGTAAAAACAAATGCTTTCATAACTTTCT
>CAHIKZ030001169.1:3082500-3135000 GCA_903632075.3 Acanthosepion pharaonis
CATGGGTGAGTAGTCCTTCTAATTTGCAAACAATCATTCAAAACATGTTTGTAACCGAAGCTAAAACAACGCAAAATAACAACGCTGAGGAATAGACAAAACACTTCCAATAAGTCGGCGTAGATTAATCAGATACAAAGACACACATAGTCCCAAGGTGAGAAGCAATCCATTGAAATATTAATCGTCTGCAAGGTAAGCTTCATAACCACTGAGTTATGGTAATGCCATAAGAAATATTATTTTTCAGTTCTTCTTCTATGAACTGCGTCTCTTCAGAACGTCTGCAATCATGGCTCTCCACAACCTAATAAATCTCGTAGGTATTAATAATATTTTTTTACCATTTCTTCCAATCTTCGCTTTGCTATCCCTTGCTATAGGTTTGTCAGTTAGGTTGCCTAATACTCACTCTACCTTATGATTTCGATACATATTATGTGTCAAAATTTTCAAAACCACCTTTTTGAGATTTCAGCTGTCTCTTTCTGATTCTGAGTTTTCTGTTTGTTTCCTTAAAGCTTTCTCGTGGCTTACATGCCACGTTCATTGTATTCTCAGTATCCTTCTGTAGAACAACATTGCTATTGTCTCAAGTATTCTTTTCATGTGTAAAGGATTGATATTACATAAGTCTTTTGTTTTGTTTCCAACCGAACTTTTCTATTTCTTAATACTTTGCTTGAGTTTTTGTAATGCTTCTTCTCTTCTGCTATTCCACTACGGCTTCCCTTCGGGTTTCGGTGTCAGATTTTCAATCCTGCTTTAAAGCATTTACCAAGTACTTAAATTCCGTGTGTTTTTTTTTTTTTTTATTTTGATAACATCATTTCATAATTTTAATTGATCTTTTAATTTGCAGTTTTATTGTTTCCTATTTTTTCATCTTTACGTATTCTTCCATGTTTATTTTATCCTCGTTTCTTTCATTGTTTTTCTTTTCATTTCGTAAGCTCCCATCAAAATCTAAGCAAATTATTAGGACAAAGGAAAATTACTTTAGGAACAAAAATAGTGCAAGTAATGTCATTACTACTACATGACAGTGAATGCTTGACAATTTTCTCACAGATAAAAATGCACCGGTAAGCTATTTTACCGGTGGATTTTTCTATAACTATTTTCCTGGTAATTGTTCTGATGGGCTTTCCAATTTAGTACCTCGATTTTATGAATTTCAGCGCAGTAATAAATTGGCAATTAGTTCACATCATCTTACAATAGAAATGGCGAGGTCAACCGCAAATTCTCTCCTAACAGGTTCTTCTCTCGCATTTCTCGCGTTTGAAATCCTCTTCCCGCCACTTGCTTTCCAACAACTTTGATCGTCAAAATTTTAACTGCAATATAAATCATCATCTTTTATCTACTGAATTCACATTCTTTTATTGTTTTCTCTTTCGTAATACTATTTTTTTTTTCTTTCTCATATTCGTTCATACTTATAAACCCCTTGAGTTCTAGTGGATTTATTGCTTAGCTTGGGATAAAATGATTAACTATATACCCGGTTGAAATAGAAAAAATTCCCAAATCGTCTAACAGCATAATTATGGATCCCACCAAATGTTTCAAATCTAAAAAAAAAACAAAAACACTAAACTAACTGAGTTTCTTTTTTCCAGGTTTTCAGATAATATGCTCAGCCATCTTGACACCGTTTTATGTAACAATCACTGAAAAACCCTTTGAGTTATTCACCTAAAAAGAGAGCAGATAAAATGGTTTTGCGTCAGACCTACTGTCTTTCCAACTGAGCAATGGTGAGAGAAATAAGATCATTCAGACCTTCAGCAATAGTACCAACGCTCATATTCTGACTTCCATCTTCAATGTCCATTCAAGAACGATTAAAAGAACGGCGAATAAGTTTTAAAAAATAGGAAACATTAGAGAAGGAAACTGGATCAGGCTTCACAGCAACAACAGGGATCATCATTTCAATTTAAAGGTAAAGCGATCAATTAGAAAAGATACAACTCAATTCATAAGACGTTTGGCACTTGAGTGAGAAGTTTTAGCCATGATAGTCTAAAGAATAGTTTAAAAAGACTAGAAAATGAAATCGTACATAAAATGTGTGAGGCAACTTGTTGAACCAGGACAGAAACTTAGAAGTTTAGACAGGGCGGAGATCATCTTGAATAAGTTGAAAAATGATCCTGGAATATATATATATATATATATATATATATATATATATATATTTGAACTGTATTTCAATATTTCATCTGCTTCCGGTTCTTAGCTACGATTAATTAAGTACATACATGTCATCTTAGTTTATAATCGATTTCACCATCATTTTTCTGTTAAGCCCGGAGAGTAATTATACATTCTTATAGCTCAATGTAAAATCCACTAGTGTTATAAAAACCTTGGAGAATTTCAGTAATATATATTTAATCACTTAAGATACAACGCTTTCAGAGCTTAATCCTAACATTTGGACAATTTTGCAGTTACACCCGTTATATGTATATATATATATATATATATATATATATATATATATATATATATATATATAGAGAGAGAGAGAGAGAGAGAGAGAGAGGGAGGAGATGGATAAATTGAAGCCATTCCTTTTCTTAATTTCGCGCATGCGCGTTGTTTGTCTTTGATTTTATCGACTGCCCAGTATAGTAGGATCAGTTTGACACCGTCGGTAAGAAAAAGAGCACCATGACGCAATTCACCCGCTAGAAATTTGGAAACGACATCCTGTACTGCTTGACATTCGCGCCAGAATCTCCAATACAAACATTTCAGAGTGTTTCCGTGTCAGTCTGTGGACAATGCAAAGGATTCAGAAAGAGTCGGATGACTCTAATGGTGATTACGAAGGTGTTTGGTGTGATTAAATGTGATAGCGACGTTATGCCTCCATTCATCTTCTCAGGCACAACACGGAGGTCTACATCAAGTGGCTTGAGGATGTAGTGCTGTCCTGGGACAAAAGGTTAGCTGCTGGAAGACCCTATGTCTAGCAACAGGAATCTGCAATATGCCACACAATCAGGAAAACCATTTCATGGCTGTCAAACAATTTCTCCGACCACACCACCCCTTACATTTGGCAACATAATTCTCCAGACTGCAACCCTTTTTTATTATTATGTGTGGGACACAGTTGAGTGAGAGACCAACAAAACTCCTTGTAACACCAAAGATGAACTGAAGGCAGAGGATTATGACAGCATTCCCCAAGTTGAATCCAGATGTAATGCAGGAGATTCCGAAGTCATCTGGAGGCCGTGATTGAAGTCAACGACAAATGTATTGAATTTATTTACTTTTTACTATTTCAAAATTTTCCTATATAATTTTGGTGAATATATCCGTTAAAATGAGATGTCACTGTTATTTTCTTTTTTGCTTAATTTACACGACAATTTATCCACCGTATCCTGTATGCCATATTTACTAACGAAATTATGTAAGCTTGATTCAAAGTTTTCCAACGTTTTTTTTTTTTTTTTTTTTTGACAATATATCTTTTTCATTTAAATAAATTTAAGTTTATTTTACTTTAGTACCATCTTTTGATATGGTGAATGTGACGTTGCTAATTTTTTAGAATCCATGACCAAAGAAAAAAATTATTTCCTGATATACAAATTATAGTCTAGAGGTGAGAGGTCTTGGAGAATACTTCGAGGCTACAATACTGTACAGTATTGTTACTATAATGAGATATTTGCGGTTTTAACACCCTCAACTTAAATGTTTTAATTATTTTCTGATAACATATGTACGTGAGAGGGAGAGGAAACCAGTCTGTCCTAGTTATTTTGTTTTGGATTAATGCTTTAGGTTTTAACAGTTACATTTTTTTCACGTATTTTCTTTTTTAAAATTTATTTCACTTTCTTATTTCAGTCCGTTAAGTGTTATATCTTCTTGTCTTCTACAATTTTGTATTTTAAATAATGTGTATTAGATGTAGGTTATGTGATCTCATTTAAACTGTAATTTTGTTGTAGGTAGCGTAGCAATAATATTTTTCGTGTCTGTATATGGAAATAAAACCTTGATTAAGGTTTTATATGGCGTTTATATTGTTCTCGAAGCGTGATTTTTTTTTCTATTTACTCACCTAGGCAAAGGTTAAATTACTTTGAGTTTTACTTTGAGTTTTTGACGTTGCTATTTCTTTTTATCCTTGTCATTTTTACCGTGTTTTGGGTTTTGCTTGTAAGGTTACATATTTGCATTGATATGCTTGACTATTCACATTTTTTTTAAATGTTCTGTGATTAGCTTCTCCCTTTTCAGGAACCTCTTGTTTTTCCTACTTATTATTACCTGGGTAACTTTTCTATCATACGGTAGCTTCCAATATTACGTTGGATTGTCAGCATTTATCATTTAGTGGGCATTTTAATTTGCATTGTTGTTAATGATGGAGTTGTAGTTGTTTGTGGTTTATTAGTCATATTTCTGCTACGTTTTAATGTATCTCTATTGGACATTTTGTGCAGCTAATTTGAAATAGGGAAGTGGTTGTCGTTGGATTTGATGAATTCTTTATCGGTATTCGTTTATTATTTTATTACCATGTGGGTTGAGCTATATGTTTCTTTTCTATTGTATTTTTGTACGATCTGGTGTCAATGTAAATTTTACTGAAAAAAAACTTAGTGTTATTTTACACTCAAATTTTGTTCGGTTGCAAAAGTTTTCATTTATCGAGGCATCGGGTATCAGGCGGGGGATGGATTGTTGGATATGTATGACTGGCGGATGGTTGAAGGAATTTTGTAAGAAAATATCCAGCAGTAGTAACACTTTTTACATTCAATACAGCTCAATCAAGACGATAATGCCCCTAAGGCGTAAGGGGTTACTTGTAGTGAAAGAGATTGAAACGATATTTAGAATTAACCAGGGACAATGATAAACCTCTATTCGCGTTTAAAATACCTGGGGAGTGTGAACCAAACGATAGGTGAACGTATCTACTCCTATTGATTGAAAAATAGGAAATAAAATTATAGAGTTTCTATATAATATATATTATATGGCATGTAAGAATATAGGTTTAAAAATAGAAGGAAATATGAAATAAGATAAAATTATGAACAATAAGAGGGTCGTAGGATTGACATCAAATATATGTATATTGTTATGGAGCTTAGGAATTTTTCATTTGTTTTGTATATCTGTATCTGCTTGGCCTGATGTTTTCCATTGAGTTGAAGAGGAGTGACAATATTGAATGAAGAGAATCATCTACTGCAAGGAAAGGTGGTTCACTGTGATGTGCCAGAAAGTCAGAATCCATATTGCATATTTCAAAATTTACCATTCGTGCATTGGATACTGTGTCATATCTTGTCTGGTGCACCTGCTGTACATCTTCACAAGGATCCAAAGAAATATCTGTAAAGTAATCAATCCTGCCCATACATCTCGACTTCAGTGTCTTTCTCCACGGTTATGAAAATAGTATATTTTAGAATGTTCCAGTAATGTTATGAGTAATTGTAGTTAACGCTATTAGCCATTTTGCGTCTTACGAGAAGGTTCTAATAATGCCTAAAGGTAAAGAATTGACTATTTCACAAAAACAACACATTTTGTCTCTTTGGAAAGATAGGAACAGTTACAGAACGATTTCTAACAACCTGAATATTCCTTTTACTACAATTGCTTCGTTAATTGCAAGATTTAAAACTTGTAACAGCGTCAAAAACCAAAGACGAACAGGTGCCCCGAGGAAGATTTCTCTAAGATCAGCAAGGATCTTAGGACGCTAGATCCAACAAAATCCACAGGTTGCCCGAGAAGAGCTGCAAGAATATCTGCGTGCATTAGGGATTAAAGTAACCAAGCGTACAATAAGTAATGAACTACACAAAAACAATCTGAATTCACGCATCCCAAGGAAGACTCCACTCCTCTTGAAACGACACAGAGATGCTAGGCTAAAATTCGTTAGAGAGCATAAGGATAAAGAATATTCGTTTTGGGAAAAAAGTACTATGGACAGATGAAACTAAAATAGAGTTGTTTGGTCATAATTATCGAAATCATATGTGGAGGAAGAACGGTGAAGCCTACTTACTAAAGAACACGTTGCCAACTGTAAGGTTTGGTGATGGCATTATCATGATCTAGGGCTGTTTTTCTGCAAAAGGTGTTGGCAGAATATCAATAATAGATGGCAAGATGGATGCCAAAAGCTACTAGAAAATCATGCAAGACAGTTTAATGCGTTCTGTTGAGAGACTTCGGCTACCTCCTGATTGGGTTTTCCAACTGGATAATGATCCTAAGCATACCGCTAGATCTACAGGGAAATGGTTAGTTGAAAGTAACGTTGATGTCTTGCAATGGTCAAGTCAGTCCCCAGACTTGAACCCAATCGAGAATTCATGGCGATATTTGAAAATTCAAACTGAGAAAAGAGCACCAACAAATATCAAGAATTTGAAGACAATATGTCAAGAAGAATGGGGCAAAATACCACTCAATGTGTGCAAATCATTAGTTGAGACGTACAGGAATAGACTGGTAGCTTTTGAACTCAATAAAGGATATTCCACAAAGTATTAAATTAAGTTAATATGCTTTTTTGTTTTGTACGAATACTTTTTTCATCAGTTAAAATGAAAGAAATGCATTAATGTTTGTTACAATAACAATTAATTAAGTTTATTACTATTTTTTAATAAAATGTATCTTTACACATAAAATGTATCAACATTTGTTTTAGCTAAATCTTTTACATTTATAAAAAATACAATTTTTCATGTGTATGTATATATATATATATATATATATATATATATATATATATATATATATATGCAGAGAGTAGGATCCAAGCGTTTGGGAACAAATGCATAAGAATAAGCATTGGTATTTTGTATTGGGAAGAAAAACCAAAGAGTTTCTGCGGAAAAGTGTTGTGGTATACAAGGAACCTCTTCTCGGCATGGTCAAACGGAGGAAAATGGCGTTGTATGGACACATTACAAGGCACGACAATCTGTTCAAGATTATCATTCAGGACACCGTTGAAGTTGTACGTAGCAGAGGACGCCAATGCGAAAACTGTTTGGATAATGTCAAAGAATGGACAGGTATCACTGTTGATAGACCGTTGTGGAAAAGAGTTAGTGTGGGTTCTACATTCAGATCCGCCCTACGTTTACAAAACTCAAGGGATGATGATGACGATGATATATATATATATATATATATATATATATATATATATATATATATATATATAGAGAGAGAGAGAGAGAAGAGAGAGGGGGAGGATAGTAAAAAAAGTAGGATATAAGAAGTATATGTATATAGATAGATAGATAGATAGATAGATAGATAGATAGATAGATAGATAGATAGAATTTTTGTTTGTGCGTGTATCTATCTGTGTGTTTGCGCACGCGCGCCTGTTGAGTTAAAAATATACTTAAATATTCAGAGTCTATACACTTACGTCAACTCAAATGAATTGTATTCAACATGCCATTAACTTAATGCGGGATAAATACAGAATCAAATAATTTTACATCATTTCAAAGGGACAGAAGTGCTTGGAATATGTAAAAATAAAAGGTTCAAAATTGAGAATATTTATATTCGTAAATAAATAGACAAATGAAATAACGAAGCTTAATAAAAAAAAAAGGCCAAATCTGCATCAAAGAATGATTTTACCGAAACAAAGAAAAAAAGATGATCACAGAGTTAAAGAGGAAACTTGAAATGGAAAGTATGAAAGAAAGAAAAAAAATAAACAAATGACGGTTGTATAAATGAATGAATGATCAAGTAATGGAAAGAAAGAAAGAAAAAGAAAGAAAGAAAGAAAGAAGGAAAGAAAGTAAGAAAGAGAGAAAGAAAAAAGAAAGAAGAGATACCGAAACACGAATTTTGTATAAATGAATGAATGAGCAATAATGAAAAGCAAGAACGAACGAACGAAAGAAAGAAAGATTAATGAATGAATTTCATTACTTAATTCATTAAGTAATGAAAAGAAAGAATGAATGAATGAAAGAAAAGATAAAGAAACAAAGAAATGAAATTTGTATGAATGAATGAGAAATTAATGAAAAGAAAGAAAGAAAAGACAAACAAACTAATGTTGCATTAATGAAGAAATGATCAAGTATTGAAAAGAAAGAAAAAGAAATAAATACGTCAAAATTAAAGAAACAAGTAAACAAACAAAGTTCGTATAAATGAATGAATGAGTATGTAATGGAAAGAAAGGAAAGAAAGAAAGAAAAAGGAAAATGATAACGAAACAAATAAACAAAAGTGCTAGAAATGAATGAATGAGCAATTGACAAAAAAAAAGAAAGAGAGAGAAAGAAAGAAAATTTAAAAAACGAAGGTCGTATTAACGAATGAATGACTAAGAAATGGAAATAAATGAATAATTAAATAAATAAATAAATAAAGAAAGAAAGAAAGAAAGAAAGAAAGAAAGAAAGAAAACATAAAGAAAGAAATACCCAAATAAAGGAAGTTTGTATAAATTATTTAATGGGCGAGTAATGAAAAGAACAAAAATGAATGAAAGAAAAGATAACGAAATGAAAGTTGTATAAATGAATGAATTAGGAAAAGAAAGAAAGAAAGAAAATAAATAAATGAAGCAAAACATAAAGAAATAAACAAACGAAGGTTGTATAAATTAATGAATGAGCAATTAATGTAAAGAAAGAGAGGAAGTATAAATGAATGAAAATAAAACAAAAAAGGTTGTAACAAGTAATAAAAAGAAAGAAAGAAAGAAAGAAAGAAGAAAGAAGGACGGAAGAAAGAAAGGAAGAAGAAAGAAAGGAAGAAGAAAGAAAGGAAGAAGAAAGAAAGAAAATCAAGAAACAAACAAACTAATATTGTATAAATGAAGAACGAGCGAGTAATATAATAAAAAGAAAGAATGAAATAAAAATTACAAGAAAGAAACAAAATTGTATTAATGAATGAATTATCAAGTAATGGGTATAAACAACTAAGAATTAAACAACGATAGAAAGAAAAAGTTTAAAAGAGAAAATCAAAGTTTGGATAAATGACTGAATGATTAAGTCAAGAAAGAAAAAGAGACAGAAAAAAAAAGGTTGCATAAAAATAACTCATGATATAAATATAAAGGAAGAAAGGAAGAAAGAAAAGCGAGGTGGAACGAATGAAAGAATCATCCAGTAATTTAAAGAAAGAAAGAACGAAATTGGAAAAGAAAAGAAAAAAAAAAAAACATTCTAAGAGTCTAGTTCCATGCGGCTCATGACCTCGAGCCATTAATTACATTCCTTTTTTAAATTCTAATGTCTTTTCCTTTATTTAATAATCTGATACATATATTTAAATTTTGTTGGTTTCTTTTACACATGCAATGAGTAAAATAGAAAAGGGTGTCCTATTATCATATACAGAAATCTTTTATCGTTAATATTTCTTTCAAATATATTTTATGCATTAAGTAGCATTCTATACAAAACTGTTTGAGGATTGTCATAGATATCGTATATTTTATTAGACGTGATGCTTCTAATCTGAGTCCTTTTTCTCAGTTTGATTTCCATAACGTTAATTTGTGTTACATAATCAAAACAACATAACATGTCCTTCTTCTATTCTACTATGTGAGACCATGTCTCTCCACAGCTTCCTACACTTTGTAGTTCCCAGTAAGGTTTGTCATTTTACTATCCTTTGCAGTCCCTATTGTGCCATTTTTTTTATACAAGTTCGTAAGATATCTTACCCGCTGCTTTCTACCTTCAATATCTTGCCTTCAATATGTCCTGTGAGTGTCAAATTCACCAAGCTATATTTCCTAATTATGTGTCCTATAAATGAAGGAAGGAGCAATTAATTTAAATAAATAAAGAAGTAACTAAAGAAAGAATGAAGGAATGAAAAGAAGAAAAGATAAAGAAAGTAACAAACGAAGGTTGTATAAATTGATTGTATAAATGAGCAAGTAAAGAAAGAAAGAAAGAAAGAAAGAAAAAAAGAAAGAAGAAAACACAAACAAATGAAGATTGTATTGATGAATAAATGATCAAGTAATCGCAAGAAAGAAAGAAAGAAAGAAAAAGAGAAAGAAGGAAAGAAAGAAAGAAAAAAGAAAACACGAAGTAAGTTTGTAGTAATGAATGAATGATCAAATAATGCAAAGAAAGAAAGAAAGAAAGAAAGAAAAATGAAAAAAATATAAAAAATAAACCAACAAAGGAAATTTGTATATATTAATGAACGAGCAAAAAAACGAAAGAAAGAAGGACATAAATAAAGAAAAAGAAAAAGAAAGAAAAAAATGGAAAAAATAAATAAAGTTTGTATAAATGACTGAAAGAGCAAGTAATGAAAAGATAGAAAGAAAGGAAAAGAGAAAGAAACAAAAGTTGTATTAATGAATGAAAAGCAACTATCTCTTTTTTGATTCAAACTACAAGCGTTCTTTTGGTTTCTATTGTCCTTAAAACTTCCTTATTATGCACATGTTCAGCCCATGGTATTCTCAGCATCCTTCTGGAAAGCCTATTAATCTTGCCTAAAGTCATTTCGTCCTCAATGAAGAAATTGTCCAGTATTTACAGCGATATAAGAGGACCGATATTACATAACATTTCTGTAGTCTTGTCTTTGATTCTAATTAAATTTTATTGTTCCGAATATACCCGCTTAGCTTTTGGAAAACATCTTTCGCTATTTCAACGCGACCTAGGATTTCAGTATCATTTTTTTCACCCTCTGTTAAAACACTTCCCAGATATTTAAACTTCAGTACATGTTTAGTGTTAAAACATATCATATATTTAAACTTATGTACGTATTTGGTGTTACCACATCCCAGATATTTAAAATTGTGCACATGTTTAGTGTTAAAATTTCCCAGATATTTAAACTTCTGTACATGTTAGGTTTCAACACTTCCCAGATATTTAAACTTCTGTACATGTTTAGTGTCAACACTTCCCAGATATTTAAACTTCTGTACATGTTTAGTGTTAACACTTCCCAGATATTTAAAATTGTGTACATGTTTAGTGTTAACACTTTCTAGGTATTTAAAACTGTATACATGTTTAGTGTTAACACTTCCCAGATATTTAATCTTCTGTACATGTTTAGTGTAAACACTTCCCAGATATTTAAACTTATGTACATGTTTGGTGTGAAGTTTCTGACCGAGAAGAACATCGCTGTATTGAAACAAAATTTCTATTCACAGGATCTTGCTCTGTGGAATTTTTTTTTATTAACTCCAAGCTTAAGGTAATCATTACGGAACCTGTTTTTAAGGCATGGAGTCCATCAAGAGGACGGAAATGAGGGTCATCCAAGAGGAATCCTTCCAACAGTGTATAAAAGCGTTACAGAAAAGGATGGAAAAGTGCAGAGACTTGGGGTTGACTACTGTGAATGGGAAACCATTTCATTAGTTGTTTGGAACTGAAATAAATTGTTTGTGACACCCGTCCCTTTTCAGACAGACCTCGTAAATACAATAAAAAGCCCATAAAAATCATTAAAACTATCCATATTTTTATTTCTGCATGTCCCGATCATACGTAACAAAATCCTATTTAATACGATTTGATTCCGACCAAGAAACCAGAGCTCAAATTTCACCATGGTCGATTTTTCATGGTGACTGCTTGATGATATCGGAATCCACTGTGGATTAAATAGCAGAACTCTTTAGGTTAGGTTATCAACAACCAGTATAGAAGAAAGATAATTCTGAATTTAAAATCTTTGAATATGAAGCGAGCATATCCACCCATAAGATCAAATATGGTAAAGTTATATATATATATATATATATATATATATATGTTCATCCAATTCAAGGCATAAAAAACCATTCATGGTAGTGGGTTACTGAGTAAGTTATGTGATAAGAATATGGCCTATATTCCATAAGGACACTACAGGTTCAAATGAATGACACTATTATTTTGAAATCTGAAAAAAAAAACGTTTCAGGTTTCAAGAGTTTTGGTTAGTAGATGGTTTACTTTGATTTTTACAATGTTCACCCTGCACAAGGCCCAAGAACCACTCAAGTTAGAAATCGACAAAGTAAGAGGTACAGATTATGAGGACATGTGGTGAACATAATGACTGACTCTAGATTTGAAAAGGTTAAGATTGTAGTGATCAGAGAATCAGACTCCAGGAAGTCGCTTCTACAAAGCAGTCCTTCGTGAGAAGCTGCTTGAGTAGAACTTACATCTCACTTATAGAATATGTATGGAATGAGGATATTTCACTAAAATGTGCGTGAACTAAATTTTCTTGTTACTGTGATATAATACCGAGTAACCTTGCTTGTTAGAAATAAAAACGGGGATCAAAAAAATGAGCTGAGCCACTTAAGAAAATATCATGTCATATAATAAATACTAAGATACCTAAATGTTACCAGCATATTTTCCTGTATTTTTTTTTATCTTTGGTCATTTAATATTGCTGTGCATGTTATTACATTGATGCAAACACATATCTGAAAATATTTCATATTTGGCTGCTAGGCATGCACAGTGAATCCAGTATTAATGTTCATTTCCTTGCATTGAGTGTAAGAGGATCTCTTGTGGATAGATATTTATTAGAGAAGCTGATCTGTCTATGTATCTATATATCTATCTATCTGTAAATCTGTCTTTCTGTTAACAAACACGCACACACGCACGCACACCATACCGCACACACATACACACATCGCACACACACATACACACATCGCACACAGACACGCACACGCAAACAAACACACGCACAAACAAACATACACACACACATATATATTTAAATTAAAAGCATTAGTTTGGTTTGGATTACTCTGTATCCTTAGAAACAAAGAATTATGATTGTATGTGCTTTTAAATCTCAATAAATTTAAAAATAAGTTATTCCAAATTTCGCTTACATTTGAATATTTTAGCTTCGGTTTTTGAAACATGGTAATTGCTTAGTAGCGAAAGAACCATATTTTAAATATATAATATATTAATATATATATATATATATATATATATATATATATATATATATATATATATATATATATATATATATATGAATTTAACTATATTTGTCTAATAATACGAAACGTTTCACGATGTTAACTTACTTAAGATACAAATCTAGAACCTGCACACACACACACACACACACACACACACACATATATATATATATATATATATATATATATATATATATATATATATATATATATATATATATATATATATATATATATGGCTTTAAAAGTTATTTTTAGTGTATACTGGATTCGAGGAGGCAACGTTAAGTGACTAGGTTAAAATAAATGAAGAAAAATTAATCGGTTTGAGCAGATGGGTATACTTTGAAACGAGCAATCATAAATCTTATCAATTTGCTGTGGGCCTTCGAGTCAAAACATCTTTGATGATAATTCGCTCCTCAGCATTCTTATTTCGTACTACGATTATTGAACATATATGAAAATGTCTCGGAGGAACGTTTCTTTGACCAAGCTTATTTTATAAATTTAAATATTCTCCAACGTGAAACTTCCATATGGCACTTGGAATTGGTATTCAGACACTGAGAGATTAATGTCTACAGAGAGAAAGAGGAGTTCTTATTAATTCCGTTACTGAAGAGAGTTTTTTTTTTTTTAATTCGTAGTGCATCTAATGTCTGATATGGGTTTGAGCTGAAATCATTTTAAAAAAATGAATTTGATAAAATATTTACCTACTCTGATATTAAATAATAAAAAATATATATAAGAAAGTGAAAAATTACTTGTTTTATTGTAAATATTAAAATTAATGTACTGTGGAAATGCTTAGCGGCTTGGAAACCGACCTTATGTCGAATTCTTTACAAAGACTTATTCAGAAGTAACTCCGAGAAAAGTATACATCCATTTATCACCCCGAGCTATGGTTTAAAAAAGAGGATAGACTGGGATCTCTAACCGTGGTTGGCAACCAGCCTACAAGAAGATGAAAAAAATCACTGTGATTTGTAGTAGGTCTTCAAGTCGAAACAGCTCTAACGATGAAAAATTGAAACAGTGCCAAGAAAATTATCATATGAATAATGATAAAAACTCCAATCCAATAGAATACCAGATAACCACTTTGCGTCTGAAACATAATGAAACCAGTCTGTGTAATTTATTTCTGGTAACTTCCTTCCTGTTTGCTTTCCTATTAAATCATTTAAAATGACTCAATGATACAAATTCTGTCATTATTTGCCAAACACTATGCAGGAAAGGACTACGAGAGAGCGGGGAGGTTTGCTTTTCGTTTTCATCTCTTGCTTAAATCTAAAATGCTAAAGCCTCAGGCACTGAGAAGTCCAATGATGTTTTTTTTTTAATCCCTCCCAGCAAGTTTTAGCAATTAAACGAGCTATTCTTAATTAGAGTAAATTATAGCACGTTCAATCACCTAGCATAAAGTATATAACGATTTTATCCTCCCCATTCCAAGTTGCCGCTTACCCAACCAGTGGATCGTTGAAAACCTTGTTCGTCCTCCACCTCCAGGGGCCGGCAAATCGTCTTGGTTAGTTTGGATTTTATCACCTTCATCATAATTGGTTTTGTTTCAATGGCCCTTGAAAAGATCTAATAGCGAACTTGTATCTTCGTCCACACAAAGAACAATTTCTATTTTCATTCCTTTCTTGCATTCTTGCTTTCGGGGTTTTTTTCTTACCATGCGCCTTCATTAACCCCTATGGTCTGGGTTTTGACCCCCTTTTTATCTTCTATTTTCATTTTTCTGATTTTCTGCTAAATCACTTTCACTGGATTTTCTCTGTGATTGTTCATTCATTTATTAATTAGCTTTTCGCTATAGTTCGCGTCTTCCTGCGATTTTTACGTCTGGTTTACGGATGGACATAGTTTTACTTAATTACTATATTTCCTTCTTCCTTTCCAAAATGATTCTTTGTCTTTTTTTTTAATCTCCTTTACATCTACTTCTTAAGATTTCTTTTTTCCTTTATTTTTTCTTTCCTTTTTCATTTCTGTCTTTCTATCTTCTTTGTTTACTTTCTTTTTCTAATCTTTAAAGTTTCTTCTTTATTCTTCTTCACTTTTGCTGCAATCACTCTACTTTATAACTTTTTCATTATACGGCATGTCATTCGCTTCTGATCATTTTCAGAAATAACTTTGCTTACCATTCTCTCTTTAGTCCGTTATTTGCCAAAAATATTTTCTTTCTTTCTTTCTTTCTTTCTTTCTTTCTTTCTTTCTTTCTTTCTTTCTTTCTTTCTTTCCAAAATTGTATTCTTTTCTCTTTGTAATGAAGACTTATAAAAAATAAAACTCGTACTCTTCTTTCTTTTTCTTTCTTTCTTTCTTTCTTTCTTTCTTTCTTTCTTTCTTTCTTTCTTTCTTTCCAAAATTGTATTCTTTTCTCTTTGTAATGAAGACTTATAAAATAAAACTCGTACTCTTCTTTCTTTCTTTTTTTTTTCTTTCTTTCTTTCTTTCTTTCTTTCTTTCTTTCTTTCTTTCTTTCTTTCTTTTTCTTTCTTTCTTTCTTTTTTCTTTCTTTCTTTCTTTCTTTTTCTTTCTTTCTTTCTTTCTTTCTTTCTTCAGAATATCTTTCTTCTTTCATTTACAGTTGCCTCACCATTATTCTTTCTCTTCATTGTTGTCCTGGCGGCGAATTGATTCGCTGTTGATCATTTTCAAAAATAGTTTTGATTTCTGACTTACCAATCTTCTCTTTTAGTTCTTTATATGGAATAATCTTTCTACATTTCTTTCGTTATTCTCTTTTCTTTCTTTCTTTCTTTCTTTCTTTAAAGTCGCATTTTCCTTCTTTTTTTCATTTCACTTTTATTGCTATCATGTCTTTCTGCATTGTCATTCAGCTCCTTCAGTCGCTTTTGATATTTCTCAAAATAGCTTTGATTTCCAGCCTACTGTTTTTTTGTTTTATTCTTTCTTCATAGAATTATTTTCTTTCTTTCTTTCTTTCTTTCTTTCTTTCTTTTTTCTTTCTTTCTTTTAATGTTTTCTTTCTTTTGTCTATTTTTGTTGTGCTTTTTTTCTTTCTTTCTCCAACATCACTATATTCCTCTTATTTCTTTTCTCCTTTTGCAGCCATCATTCTTACTTTTCTTCGTTGTCCAGTGGCGCGTTCATCCACTTTTCTTTATCTTCAAAAATACCTTTACTTTCTTGCTTACCATTCATTCTTTAGTTATTGATGTACGCAATTATTTTCTTCGTTTCTATCTTTTTCTATTGACTTTCCGTTCTGTTTGTTTGTTTGTTACTTTTTTCCATTTACTCTTTTTATATATATATATTAAACATTCTTTATTTTTTTCATTCTTAAAAATCAATTTATCATCTGTTTTTTTCGCTTCACTTGTGTTACAATAATTCTTTTTCTTCACTTTCCCGCCTGACTCCTTATTCGCTTTTGATATGTTTAATTAATTAGAGTTACCATTATTTCAGGGAAGTATTTCTCTTTCGATTTCTTTTTCTTGTTTTATCTCCTTTCTCTCTCTTTTTTTCTCTTTTCGCTTACTTTTTTAAATTTTCGATCCTTCACTAAGTCTTTTATCTTATTTTTCATTTTCATTTTTTCTGCACCATCCTTTTTTTTTCCATTACCTCGTTCCTGAAATAAATATTAAAACAGGCAAACCTTCATAGGACTCTAGAGACTGGTCTACTAAATCAGAAACAAAAAACGATACTAAATAGCACAAATAAAATCTCTTGAAGTTTTGCTAAAGGAATAACAAATGAAATGGGTAGAAAGAAAAATAATGATATCAATAAAATGCTGATTTTTTCATACTAATATAAGCAACAGGTTTGGATGGAAATTTATACCAATGCCAGAACGAATGATAAAATTTAGTGGACTTGAGAATGAAGCCTAATTTTCTGAGAAACTGTTAAAAATGAATGTTTCCATTATACGGCTAATTTTAACATTAGAAGTCCCTTGTTTCACATTAATGAATTTAATTTACACACACACATACACTCAAACACACACATATACACAGTTCTCTGTAGTTTAACGGTCATACTGGTTCGAAACCTGTTGGATAACGCATATTTAACATAAAGGCTGGTAAATGGAATTTATATACTTAATTAAAGAACGGAACATTTACTCAAATAAGTGTGTGCATGAAAATAACGTATAAACAGAATATATATATATATATATATATATATATATATATATATATATATATATATATATATATATATATATATATATATATATATATATATAATTAATAAAATGCAAGAGGAAAAACTCTTAGTAAACGCGTTTCGTCCTATGGGAGACTTTATCAAGGCAAATGAATTTATCATGTTTATATGCAATAAAAAGCATCTGTATGGTCTATCATGGCTAATGTGACAACGTTCATGAATATTCATCATGTTGATGAAATGTCAATCAAGACATATAGAGGACAAAAAGTGCCATAATTCAAAATATTGTAAGACAAAAAGTAAGCGAATAATATTCAAGAAATATAAATGTGTGTATATGACAAAACCTAGTTTTAAAGGGGTGCTATATTTATGGGTAAAAGTACTTAATATCAGGGATAGAATTTATGCAAATATAAAAGTGGACACAACACTGTCTAAAAATATATAGGAACTTAAAATTAAATACACCAAATGGAAAATAGAATCAGACTACAACAATAAATACAAAAACTGGAAACTCTGTTTGGAAAAAAAATAGATATAACTAGCAGCATGTCCCGGCGTTGCCCGTACTTGATTCAAAAATCGTACGACTCATACAGCAATCGCTATCACTTGACTTAAAATATTTTTGCCCTTCCTTGCCTTTAAAAGAGTGCCCTTTGCCGTGCTGATGTTGCTACATGCTTCTTGCCTATCTCACACTGCGATTTTTTTCTAACCTCTATACTAAACATTAAATCTGTTACGAAAAAATAACTAAACAAAATGAACACAAAACGATCAGCTTTAAAAAAGGACTCGTAACTGGAAAAACCGAATGAAAACAACAAATACTTTTCACACCTAACGCAGTTCTGCGGAATCAGAATCAACGTTGAGTTTAAGCAAGCGAATGAGCCAATTGGAGTAAAGTGCCAAGCAGATTTAAATTTTGTGACGAATACAGCTATCGATTTTCTTTTTTTTTTTTTGCATGCTAGCATGCTAGTTAACATTCATGTCAGTCAGCTGTTGGCTCTCACGCTGGCCAATAGAATCTTCCTGCCTATTCGTTGCAGCCAGCTATAGGCACTCACTCTGGCCAGTAGAAAATGGCCGAAAACTACATGAAAACTGCCGTAGAAGCATGAAAAACTCGATTATTTCGACTATAGTTGGGAGTTGGGAAATGCAAAGTCGGTCTTGGCCTTCCCGCTAAGTTGGAGCATGTGCATGTAAATTTTGGTGCAAATCCGTCGAAAATTGCTGCCGTGCATCCGTTACACACACACACACACACACACACACACACACACACACACACACACACATCCTGCCTTTTATAGATGGAGATTACCTTCCCAGACCAACACAAATTATGAAACAAACGATCAGAACTTTTCAAAATGGAAACACGAAAAAGTAGTTTTAAGTCTAAACATAAGACATAATATAAAATACTTATAATTATAAACACAAGGAATAGGAAATACATGTTGTCCCAAAATAAAGTATACAAACTTTGAATCGTTCTAACTTATTCAATTTATATATTTTGACTTGTAAATAAGATTAATAAAACTTATAGAATACACATTTAAAGAATTTGAGAGCAAAAAATTAAAAAAATCATAGAAAATTAACTTTAATAGGATAAAAGCTACTTGGGGTAATGGCAGAATGCTCATAGAATGGCAGATTGTTCATATAATGATGAGTTTACATCAAGTGCTCAAAGTGGTTGCCGTTCTGTTCAATACACTTTTCATATCTTGAAAACCTACATACCTCCAGTATCATTTCATTCAATTGCTGCTCTCATTTCAGTAATTGTTTCAGATTTCCTGCTCTAAACTTTGTATTTTAGAAACCCTCATAAAATGAAATTCAAATGTGTCAAATCTGGTGATCTAGGTGGGTATTCAACTGGCCCTCTTCTTCCAATCCATCTGTTTTGCCTATTTTCATCCATATAAAAATGTATTATTAACTATTAATATTTAAAGAGTGTATATATTATTTTGGGAAGCTTGTCTATAAGTTGTCATTGTTTACGTTAGGATACGAAATCAGTGCAGATATGGTGCATCGAAAAAGATCGACGAAGGGCTGTGTTTAAAAGCAGTAATTCGAGCTTTGCTTTACCGGAAGTTCTATGTAGTTTAACGGTCATACTGGTTCGAAACCTGTTGGATAACGCATATTTAACATAAAGGCTGGTAAATGAAATTTATATACTTAATTAAAGAACGGAACATTTACTCAAATAAGTGTGTGCATGAAAATAACGTATAAACAGAATATATATATATATATATATATATATATATATATATATATATATATATATATATATATATATATATATATATATATATATATATAAACACATACACACACACACACACACACACACACATATATATATATATATATAGTCATGCACAGTAGCAGACTGTATCAGCTCATCAGTGTCACTAGGCATGCAATTGCTTCAAGCCGAGACCCGACCGATTGCCAACAGTTAGACACTCTCATCTCTAGGCTATCGGCGGACGCTAGGAAGGATATATGCATTATCCGCTACAAGTGGGCTCAATTCAGAGCTTAGCCTCAATCAGTAGCAGCAGCCAACAAATTCCCTTTCTACAAAAGGGAGCATATATCATCATTAACAGACAGAATGTTTCGCAGTATCACATCTCATCAGTATGTCTAGACATGTGATTGTTTCAAGCTGGGATATAGTTTTAAGGTATGCTATATTTATCTTTTAAAGTGCTCAATATCAGGGATAGAGCGTATGTATGGGTAATGAAGCCAGCATCCAAAAGTGACAGTCTGTTTCATGCGAAACGCAATCTTCTGGCCATATGCGTTTTGTTTCGACTATTTATATATATTATAATTTTATTACAATATATAACGGTTATTTTGGTGGACGGAAATGGTTTAGAATTATTCTAGGAGCTACTGAATGGGAATAATTGTAGATCTGAATGCAGTATTTTGGCTACTTATAGAGTTATTATTGATTATTTTATTGTTGGTCGTTATGATGACGTTTCCTCGTGTTTAACTGTGCTTGCGTGGTTTGTTAATTTGTTTATCATTCAATTATTTATTTGTTTGTATTAATTTGATTTACTTGTTTTGTTTATTTATTTTCGTTTCTTCTTATTTGTTGTTTCCGATTTTTAAGCAACTTCGTTTAAAATAATAAAATAGACTACCCCCAATGAAATACAACAGGTAATCTAAAATGAATCACTGACCTATATGTATAAACAGTTGATCAAGACCACAACTCACATGGCCTGATTATTGCATTTAGCAAGAAACACTTATATATATATATATATATATATATATATATATATATAGATAGATAGATAGATAGATAGATAGATAAAAGAAATATGTTGTAGTGGTTCCAACGAGAGAAAAGTATGTATATTAAAAAGAAGATTACCAGCACACAAACAGAGAATGACTCATATCGAGAATATTTAACACTGAACATAAGGAAAAATTAATTAATTGTAATAGTATGTGGAAATCTCCACTTTTACCTGAAGACGGTCGCGAGACCAGAAACACGTGTCGTAAAATTATGTAAAACAAAGCATAATATTTTTCTAAATAAATCCACATTACAACCAAAAACGTTTGCGGCACCTCTCTTCTCTTCTTTTTTTTATATATATATATATATATATATATATATATATATATAATACCTATGTGCATAAATAAAACTTACTTCTCTTATACTGTAAGAAAATCAAAAGTACATAGGAACTTTGAACTTTGAATCTAGAACGATGCATAAGCAGTAAAATAACGAACAGTTGAAATTCTTTAAAATCACAGAAACACATGTACATATTTACAGACACCTGGTCAACAGTTCTTCCTTCATCAGTTGTTTAAGATGGTCGCAGATGTAATTAAAAGTATTTGGGAAAATAAAAACTATTCGAAAGAAAATGTTGGTATTTTTCTAACTCAATTTTCCATGTCGACCAAAAAATTAATCCGCGAATTTGAAACGATCCCAAAGAAAACTAATCGACATATGCTTAAATTATTTAACCAAACTCGTTTGAATATATAAATATATATATATATATATGTTTTCCCTTCGTCTCATCTTTTCTTTTCTTTCTATAAAGAGTTCGCATAAAATTCCACAAACTCTATGTATTTTTTCTGGATAATAAATAATATTTATTGTTTTCCTTTCCTGTTTATCTCCCGTAAAATAAAAGTCCATGGTGATATTTTCATCTACATATTAAAAGTTCCTATTTCAATTAGAAGATTATATTTGCCTAATATTTTAATTTATGTTACCGCTAACGGAATATTGTAAATATGTCTCCTCCTTTAAAAAAATTTTTTTTTTAAAATAACGGAATGAGATTATGATGGGATTAGCTTTAATTTTCCTTCGCTCAACGTGAACAAAAACGTGTAATAACAAGAATATAATTTAATTGACCAAATTAAAAAAATATTCCGAATCTGTCAATATTCAAAATGTAACCTTCACCTAATTTGGTCATCTTATTAATAATAGGGTTGTCTCCCCTGTTCACTAAGACGCACGCCTGTTAATTTTGCACCCAGAAGCGCTTGAAGCTATTCTTGTTGATTTGTCTTCAGCTTTTATTATTTAATCTTGTTTGGACGCGACTTGTTTTATTTAGTTTTCTTCTTTAAAATCTGTCAAATGTGGTTTCAGGGCGAAATGTTCTTATTTGTATTTTTTCTCCGGCTTAGGGAAGAACTGATGCATTGACAGAGATTTTACATTTATTTATTTTCTCCTACATACCTAATTATCTATGTTTAAATACTTTATTGATAATGTTTTGTACAGTCTTTTTCAACAAGATATTAGTGAACTTGCTACTTTAACAATGAAATGGATAATGTTTGTCGTTATATTGGTTATGCAATATACGCAGATAATATGCTATCATGCTGATCATTCATATAACATTACATGCTCAAATATAAAAAGATGCAAATTTCTTAATATACAAAGATATATAAAAGAATCTCAATAAATTAAATATGAAAAATATGGAAAAATATATGATATATGGAAAAACATTAATATAATACATATAGAAAAAAATATTAAATATATAAAAATATGCAAATTGCACAAAAACATAATATAAAAATGCATAAAGTATACGGTAACATTAATAGGCTGAAATATGCAATATATGGAGATATATACAAAATCGTAATATACAAAATATTGAAAAAATAATAATTACACAGGAATATCACCTTAAAAATGTATATACAAAATACAATACCGAATATGCGAAAATTATTAAATAAACAAATTTAACAGAAACTTTAGCTTACAGAATAGAGAAAATGTAAAACCAGTTTAATTTATAAAGATATACTACTGATACAAAAAGTTAATTATTTCTACAGGCAAAATAAAATTAACAAAATATACATGATATTAATTTACAAAAATATACAAAATTTACAAATATGTATTATACAGAAATACAGAAAATATTTAAAAATTCTACTATGCCAATTTTACTGTGTATAAATTATTAATACCTAAAAAAATTTTAAATGTATATAAATACACTATAAACTAAAAAAATATGCAAAATAGTATGCAAAAATCGTGAAAGGTAAGAAGTAGACAGATCATATAAATATACATAAAAATATGAAAAATACACAATAAACCTAACATATTCAAATATAAAAGATACACATAATCCTTAATATACAATAATCGAGAAAGTTACCAAATATACAAAGCATACTGAAATATTTTTAAGGCCTTAATTCAAACAAATGTACAAAATATACAAGATTCTTAAATGAAAAATAGACGAAAT
The DNA here is from genome assembly GCA_903632075.3 of Acanthosepion pharaonis. Classification (NCBI taxonomy): domain Eukaryota; kingdom Metazoa; phylum Mollusca; class Cephalopoda; order Sepiida; family Sepiidae; genus Acanthosepion; species Acanthosepion pharaonis. Next base: position 3,105,583 of record CAHIKZ030001169.1, read on the forward strand.
ATACAAAGGTTTCATATAGAAAATCTTAATTGAATTCTAATGATATGAAATGCTGAAAATGAATATTTCCTAATTTGCTTTCCATTTTAAAACGTAATTCTAAAATTTGTGAAATATTAGGGGAAGAGACAGTAGAAGAAATTAAAGATTATGAGAATAAGAAGGATAGATAACGATTAAAACTTCTGCCCCGCACTAGCGTGGCAGTTCTTGGAAAAAGATACCGATGTCTTGCTTTATGGTTGTATTTAAAACACGAAGGAAATAAAGGTGATTCAACACTGCCAACGTAAAATAGACTATCATAGTTAAAAAAGTCTGAACTGATGGATCAAAAGAATGGGTCACATCTTAACATTTGCGTAGGATATATTGATAAAATAACAATAGGCATGTATCTTTTCGTCTTGCAGATACAATAAATATATATATATACACACACACACACACACACATATATATATATATATATATATATATATATATATTATAAAATAACAATATAGGCATGTATATATATATATATATATATATATATCTCTATCTCTCTTTCTCTTTCTCCCTCTCGATCTCCCTCTGCATCTATCTATCTATCTATCTATCTATCTATCTCTCTCTCTCTCTCTCTCTATATATATATATAGAGAGAGAGAGAGGCAGAGACAGAGAGAGGCAGAGACAGAGAGATGAGGAAAATACTGATAGATAGATAGATAGATAGATAGATAGATAGATAGATAGATAAAGCTGAAAGATAGATACACAGTGTGTGTCTCTATAGATAGATAGAGAGAGAGCGAACGAGCTAAAAAGGGAGAGATTGAGAATAACAGAAAGGCAGATGCACTTGCATGAACTACTCATATATACCTAGTGACATCAGCATTTTGAAAGAATAGTTGACTGGTGTCGATTTGTATGCGTTTCAAGTAACTGCGGCTTCATCTGATATTCTTTGGAACATTGCCGACGTGTGCTTGTGCAAAGAATAGGAAAACCTACTCTTTCCTCTTTCTTAGCCCTCACGTTTTTTTCTTTTTTCTTTTGCATAGATTAAGAAAGTAAATGTCTTTGAACGTGACATGTGTCATTATCAGTGGAGTATATTTCATTAGATATTACACTTCGATAACTTTAGGTCAGACAATCAGCGCAATGTTTGTTTTGTTACGAGCAGAAATACAGGGTGCGATTGATAAATTATCGTCTAAATTTTGCACACATAAATATAACACTGACATCTCATTTTAATAGATATATTTACCAAAAACTATTTGCACAAAAAATATCTTGAAATTCTAAAGAGTTTAATTATTCAATAAAATCGCCATTGGCTTCAACAACTACCTCCAGACGATTTCGGAATCTCCTCAAACTATTCTGGACACTCTCTTTGTTCAAGTCGGTGAATGCCGCCATAATCATGTCTTCAGTTCATCTTTGTTGCTAAAATGAATTTTATTTGTTTCTCGCTCAACTTTGCACCTCACAAAATAATCAAATGCGTTTTAGTTCGGGGAGTTAGATGTAAGGGGTGATGTGGTCTCAGAAATTGTCTGACAGCCATGGCTCTGTTCTACTCCTTGTGTGGCATGGTGCAAAATCCTATTACCAGAAATAGAGTCTTCCAGCAGTTACTTTATTGACCCAGAGCAGCATCTCCTCAAGGACCTTGATGTAGCCTTCCGTGTTGAGTCTGGGGCTCTGTTGGAAGAAGAATTAAAGTATAACGTCGCCATCGCTAGTGATCACACCAAACACCTTCGTAAAAACCATTAAGCTCATCCAAGACGTTTCGAATGCGCTGCGAATGCCAAGCAGTACAGCATGCCGTTTCCAAATTTCTGCCAGTGTGAATTGCATCATAATTGTCTTTTTCTCATAGACAGTGCCCAACTGGCCCTAATATACTGTGCCGACGACAAAAACAAGAACAAACAACACGCATGCGCTAAATTAACTATATAAAATTGCGATAATTTACCAATCGCACCCTGTATATATCGTCAATCTGGAATTTATACAAAACATATACGAGGCACTTGGAAACGTGAAAGTTTATGTTTACTCTGAGATGTTAGGAGAGACAAAAATTAACTATCTAGCTAGATAGGTAATGAAGAAGCTGAGATAGTGGTTGAGAGAAAATGAGGAGTTGAAATGGGTTGATTGACTTGTGGTTTTATGGTTTATCAACGCTATTTAGCGTTTTTTTTTAAAGTTGAAAAATATTTTTGGATTGTAAGACTAATTCTTCCTTTCAGAGTAAATATTGTACTAACATTTTTTCGAGAATAACAATGATTTTTTTCCAGATACAATCAAACTATTTAACATATTAGCTGGGGAGACATGGATTCAAAACTTTTCTAAAGATATTTTCGCATAAGTGAACGTAACGAACATGAATGAAATTCGAAATCGACTTTACACTTTCTTATTCGAGAATGAGGAAGACACAGACTCACACACAGACACACAGACACACACACACACACATACATATATATATATATATATATATATATATATATATATATATATATATATATACAGGTGTCTCAAAATTATCTAACATCAATATGAAAGGAATCATTTATTCATAGTTTACTCAATAGTCTCCAGCTGTCCACCAGGACGATTGATGCCCCCAAAACAGCGATCAACGGCACAATTTGATACATATATCTCTAACTTTTTGCTTTTTTTTTTATTCGACTCGATATATATATATATATATATATATATATATATATATATATATAGATATAGAAGAGAGAGAGAGAGACAGAGAGATAAAAAGAGATACAGATAAAAAGATAGATAGATAGATAGATAGATAGATAGATAGATATGAACAGTCTAAGATACATTAAGAGATACATATTAACAAACTGAGAATAGATAGATAGATAGATAGATAGATAGATAGATAGATAGATAGATAGATAGATAACGAACAGACTGAGACAGATTGAGAGAGAAAAAATATTGTTATGAAGAGATTGTTAGAGATTGGTAGATATTTACCTACATACACACATACATACAAACGGACTGAGATAGAAATTACGTATGTAAGAGTAGATATGTATAAACAAAATGTAAAATCTACAAAATTATATAACAATCTAATGAGTTTTAAGTTAAATGATCAAAGAATTGAATTCTGTTGGGATTTAAATGTCTAGCGATTTAATTTAATCGGAATTGATTACATAGAATTTACTTTTTAAAATGCAATTGTCGAATTCCACTACCTAGACAGAATGTATAAATAATTATGTTGAAATGACTGTCTTTACTTTCATACTTTATAAATGTAAACTTTTATATAAGTAATATAGAAGGATTTCTACATTAATTATTGTAAATACTTAGGCACTACGACACGAAGCTCTTATTAAATCCACAGGAATAGATTGTTCTAATTTCACTGTTTATTTTATAAGAACTAACTTGTCAGTTAAATTTATTCATCCATGTGATATCGCTTTTCGTATTCCGAAGTAATTTATATTAAAATAATAGTAATTTTATTTCGGCTTGTGTTTGTTGGTAAGCAAAAGTGGCACGTCGTAGCAAGATTTTTCATAGCATAATCTCTTAAAATACCTGTAGCTTGAAAAGTAAATCAATTTTTAGTTTACTTTGTTACGTAATCACAGTGTAGCGTCTTCATTCGTGAACATCTCGATTTTAACGATCCTACTTTTGTTAAATTTGCATATGGAGAGCTGAAAAAAATTATAGAAACGTTGTAAAAGGAAAAAAATAAAAAATTAGTAATTGCAAACTAAAATAATTGTACTTATGGACTATAGACACATTTCCTTAACAAAAACGATATTCTAAATATATATTTCTATAACATCGTAACTAAATTTCCTCCTGGGTAAGACGTTAAACTACGTCCAACAGCAAGGTTTCTGATCAGGAGGTTTTGAGGAGCGTGGAACCACCTTTTAATTGCTGGTGTCTCCAGGTCCACCCTGACCCGGGGTGGTAGCACCTGTTAGGGTCCCAGCCATGGGCAAATAGTTAACTATTACCAGCAATACTTTTTGAAAAAAATTATTACCAGCAATTCAATTTTGAAGGAAATATATTATCAAAAACAGATTTTTGACAAAACAAAATATTACCAGCAATAAAGATTTTTGTCAGCATTAAATAATCCATTGAGGTTGATATGCCGGTAAACAAAATAAACCAAACCAATGTAAACCAAAGAATATATACTTTATTCATACGAATCTATCCTAAAAATGTTGACGGCATTAAATAACCTATTGAGGTTGATATGCCGTTATACAAAATAGACCAAACCAAACCGTAACTGAATTTTACAAAATGATTCGATTATCAATATTTCTTTAACCTTTTCCTTTGTTTATATCCTGTTCCTTCATAAATAGTTCCATATTTCATTGCAAGAAGCACGGTTTTGTAGCCTGTGTGTTGTGCTTTTACAAAATAGTGCTGGAAATGCAATTAACGGGACATGTAAGCAATTAGGAAACTTTATTGAATACGGTAAAACAACACTCACATATACTTGAAATATTGAGGACATTTAACTTGAATTTAACATTCCACAGGACTTAGATGAAGTCAAACCAACAGTGAGGACATTTAATGACTTTTTAAAAGAGAGCAGACCAAGTGTGGGAAGGGCTTGGTCTTTTAATTATTGAATTTAACATTCAACAAGGATTCCTCTTCATTGTTTAGACCTCCTGCCAAGTCAACTCTTCAATGCCTCGACGATAGAAATCAAAGGTTTTGTCTGTTGAACAAACAGCCGATTAAATCAGCAGAATATAGTGGTTGTGTCCTAACTTTAGACTTATTTAAACCTTTTTTTTTTGTTAGCAGACCAGAGTGTGATGCGTGTCTGGGTTTTCTTAAGGATAGTAATTTTGGTTAGACGTTTATGTTGTTATATAAATTAATTCGTCTTTAATTATTTATTTTAATATTTATTATGTCTTAGAGTTCGTTTGATTTTTATTCATTCCAATTTTTTCTCAATGTATTCCTCTTCATGTTAGCTGTTTGAGCCCAGTTAAAAAAGACCAGGGCTTTAAAGTCTAATAGATTTAATCTCGTAGATTTGAGGGATTATCGATTCCCTACCGGTGGGGTTAATGATCCAACATATTTATTTCTATATAGTTATAACATGTTACCAACACGACTTTTCTACTAATCATGGAAGTTTTAATTGTATTATTTTTTTTTAATTTTGAAATATTAAATTTTTCTAGTAAAAAATATAATAAATAGTTATTAATATTCTTGTTGCAAATTCTCAAGAACAACAAATGTATAAATTCACTTTCATATGTTTTAGATTTTATTGCAATTTTAATAATCGTGCTTTAAAATAATAAACATTGCCGATGTGGTTAAAATAATTTCAAGGGAAAAACCTTCAATTTTGATACCTGTTTTTTTAGGTTTTTTTTTGGTGGGGGTTGGGAATCAAAAACTGTTTTTTGTTTCCGATTATATTTTCCTGTCTCTTTATAGCTTTCGGAAAGAAGCCTTTTGCGTCTGTGGTTATTTCGGCCGTCAATCACGAACCCGTTTTCTACTGACGAACACTTCTGGTGACAATGAGCAAACATTTATATTAGTCAGGTTATTATACACGTACTATTGGTAACATGTAACCCAGTATTACCTGCTGTGTGCTCAGATCATCGACGAATAAAGAGGTCCCTATTTTTTTCTTCTGAGGAGGCAAGTGGCTAAACACGATATAAGATTAAACGAAAACTAGTGAAAAAGCAGGTCATTCTTCTTGTAGGGTCAGTGGTCATCTAGCTCAATGGGGGGAGACTGGGCGCTATATCAATGTATATAGCCAGTGCAGGGATGACACGGCATCTCTAAACTGAGGGCTTCTTAGGCATGTCAAAGATCAGTGAGAACGGTTTCCTCGATAGACTCAATGACCATATGACTATAAACAATTACAGCCTTGAAATTGAGAGACATCCGCTGTGATATGACCTGGAGAGGGATGGTCTCCTCAAGGTCTATTTTGCCAAAGACACGTTACTCTTAAATAAATACCTTTCCGATTTTCAATGCAGATATGTGGAAAGAACTGGTCAGGTGCACATCTACACAGCGGCCCTACGACCACACCCGGTAGTGAGATAGATGATGATAATGATGATGAGACATTGGCTGCTACAATTGGCTATCTCTTGTGTAAGTATTCCTTCTTAAGATTGATCTACGTGATAAATCTTGACTAATACAGTAATTTTTTTCATTTATTTTTGCATATCTTCCCGCTTTATTGAAGTTGCCATTTGATCATTTTTTTTCTTTTTCTTTTTCTGTGCATATAGATTTTTCTTTTAAAATATCTGTATATATTTATTTCGACATTTTTCCGTCTTTCTTTTTCGATGATAATACGTCTGTATTATTCAACCTTTTTTTTTTTTTGCATTTATTCGTATTTCATATTGTCTTCCATTTTGAATTTTCCCCATCATTTCATATTCCGTTTTTTTTTCTTGTTTTTTTTTTTTTGTTTTGTAACCACTATTTAAATTTATTCACAGTTATAAAACTCCAGGATTTAAGCGTCCTTGGTATGACGATAAACTACATCCGGCAGCAAGACCATTTATTGGGACGTCTATTTGACTTCGACAAATCTTGTGAGTGCCAAATTCTTCGTGCCCTTCTTCCTTATTATATTTCCAAGACATTTCAGTTTTCTCTTTCTGACTCTGATTATGAGCGTCCTTTTTATTTGAAGTTAATTTAAGCCTTCTTACGCACTCCCTCATTGGTATTGTCATTCTCTTTTCATCTGTGAAAAAATTAACCAGACTTCGATGCCATAAAGGAGGACTGCCACTTCTTTGTTTTTAACGAAATTTTATTGTTTCATATTCCGTTCTTTAACGTTTGAATTGTAGTACTAGGTATGACGATAAACTACATCCGGCAGCAAGGCCTTTGATCGGGAGGATTGGCGATTTTGAGGAGAGTGGAACCACTTCTAAATTTTTGTTGCTCCAAGGTCCACCCTGACCCAGTGTGGTAGTACCTGTTAGTACCCCCGTTATGTAGAAATAGTTAACCCCCAGACAAGCATCAAAACACAATGAAAGTATAAAAATAGAATTTTATAGTAAAAATACCAACAATACATTTTTTAAAAAAATACCGACAATACACTTAACTCGTGACAAAAATTCTCTTTACAAATATAAGTCAATGAAACCTGATCTACAAATTGATTTCTTACAAAGAATATATATCCTCTTCATACGAACCTATCTTAAAATATTGTCGACATTGAATAGCCCATTGAGGTTGATATGCCGGAAAACAAAATAAACCAAACCAAATTATGCTTTACGTATATCCCCTGTCGATTTGTTAACAAGAAAGATGGACAGACTGATGATCCTGTGTTGACTACTTATCATTTATCTCTGGGCAATTTCGCCAACTAAGTCTCTATAAAGAGTGAATGTTATCGATATACAACCAACGCTTGGGCTCGAATATTAAGAAGAATATATTTTTAACTAGAAAGATGTATAGACTGATGATCCTGTGTCGACCATTTACTATTTATCTCTGGGCAGTTTCGAAAACTATTTCTATATAATGAAGGCATGTTATCGATCGCTAGGGACGGAGTATTGAGAAGAAAGGTTGGGTGGAAGAAAGGCTGAATTGAAAAGGAACGAATAATTGAAGATGGAGGAAGGTTCAAATGAAGGCTAAAAGTAATAGGAAATGAATGAAGAAGAAGGAATGGAGGAACGAAAAGAAGAATAAAAGAAAAAAGAAGTATTCAAAGAAGGAAACTAAGAGGAAAGCGTTTGGTAACAGAATAGAGAATTAAAAAGAAAAGGGGAATAAATAAAAAAAAAACTGGCCATTAAAATGCGATTATACTACGAAATATGCATAAGATAAATAATGATGAAGACGGTGGAAATGAGAATCAAAGGTATTGTAGTAATATGCAAATGACTGCCTAATTAGCATATCTAAGGGATAGACTATATAAATGCCCAAGTAGTAAGGGTGGGCCAGCTCTCGGTATACGAGATAAAAAACAACCGCTGGACTGATAAAATGCGAAGGAAATTGCACTTTATAACAGGTATACGTAAATATAGAAATGCTGAATGAAATAAAAAGTATCGAAAATGAAGACAGGGCCTATTATGGATGGTTCATCCGCAAAAAAATAAAAATAAATAAATAAATTAAAACGAAATTAAGATAGATTAGTATTTATTTAATATTACTTTCCTAGATCATATGTCAGGACTATTTTAGCATTTTAGAACTAGTTTTTATTCAAAATCCTCAGGCTGTGATTTTTTTCCTTTAATTTAAAACTTGAAAACAAAATAATTGTTTGTAGACCGAAAGATGTTTTTTTTTAAGAATGTGCTATTTATTGACGGTTGTACAATATCGGAACATGCGAGTCGCAACGCTAAATTTCAAAATTTCAAGTGAGAATATTTATATGAATTTTGTAATATGGTAAATCCACGAATTCTTTTTTTACAAGTGTTTTTCAGTAAACATCACATGAACTAAGTATATAGTTCAATTAATATAGTGATATGTCTTAGTATTTTTTTTTCTCAGGAATGTCATACTGCGGGATCAATTGTTTTTTTATAAACATATAATAATTTAGCAGCATATATTTTATATATAAAATATATGCTGCCTAATATTATATATATATATATATATATATATATATATATATACATTCCATTATATTAATTTATTTCACCAGAGCCTTTTAAAGGACTTGGATCATCGAATAACACTTGCAAAAAGATGAAACGAAATTTGGAAGTGCTATCTGATGATTTTATTATAACAAACCATATATATATATATATATATATATATATATATATATATATATATATATATATATATGGTTTGTTATAATAAATACATTGAGCTCTCTGAGGATCAGTTTTAGTGTCTGATCTTACTAGGATCTACCGGGATTATATACCAACGGATGTGTATTTATATATATATATATATATATATATATATATATATATATATATATATATATATATATATATAATAGATCACCATATTAGACATTTTCTTTCTAAGGTAACCAACAGCATTGCTGAACATACAAAGAAAACAAGAATATTAGCATTTTCTATATAAATCAAATTCATAAATCTGGATATCAAACAGGATATTTTAGGGGCTGTTTTTTCAAATAATTTGGGTAAGTAAGCATTATTAGACCTTTTTCTTTGTTAGAATTGAACAATCTTGATTAGTCTTATTATGTTAGAAGAGTGTCCCGTTAATGACATATAAATATAGAATTGTTGAAAAAACAAAAATCTAGCAAGAACTAATTACATTAGCTAATTGGTCCGCTCGTAAAAGAACAGGATTTTATTTGGTGATAATTTTGGTAGATTAATATTTAATTAGATTTTCCTCTATCTACGAAATTTTTCAGAATTGAAAAATAATGATTTGTTTTACTATTTTAGAATGGCGTTCTGTTCATCAAATAAATACAAGGTGTCCTTAAAATCTGGACAAATAGGAAATCTCATTAACTCTATTTTTTTTACCTACACAGATTAAACATGTTTTTTGTCGAAAATAGAAAGACTTGACCTTTTTTTTCTGGAATATCTTAAAGGAGAAGGTGTACTCAATGAAAATCGCAAGATGCAGCACACTTGATTGAAATCATATTGATTGAAATCATAAAGAACGATTGCACTAAAATTGACGGCAATGTGGAGTTATTCTATTGAATTCACGTAAATCTTGAAAATCACATCAACCTTGACATAATAAATGATGGAAATCATATTGAAGATGTTATCTGTTAATATTTCAATTCAATAAAATGTTGAAAATTTAATTTCGTGAAAAAATGCATTTTTCTTATATGTCCAAATTTTAGGGACACTGTACAATTTCAAATCGATCCAAGACTTCATAAAGAGTTAGAATTACTTTGTTTTTATTTACATATGTCAAGTTTGAAACTTACAACATTGATGCTACAGTGCTATTACAAATAGGAAAATATCAGTAGTACGCAGTTATCACTAACTAATTTCAAACCTGAAATTTGTAAATAAAAACTAAATACCGGTATATCTTTAAGAAGTCAGAGATCGATTTGAAAATATATTTATATTATGGACTGACCCCTTTTTTTAAAAGAGAAAATCAATATTTTTCGATTTTGAGGAATGCCATAAGTAGAGGAAGGAAGGCTTAATGAAAGTTAATGTTTAAAACTTATTTCCCAAAAGGCTTTCCGTGTTTATTTTTATTTTTATTTTTTTTTTTACGAAGGGACCATTTTACTTAAGTAGTGCCAAAGCGTATATAATGTTTCAGGCGATTGAGAAATGTCTCAATGAAAGAAGAATAAAAAAGACTGAATCATCTCAAAGGACGGGAAAAAGAAAGAAAAAAAGAATCATCTCCAATGGAGGAAAAGAAAGAATCATCTCCAATGGAGGAAAAGAAAGAATCATCTCCAATGGAGGAAAAGAAAGAAAGAATGAATCATCTCCAATGGAGGAAAAAAAAGAAAGAATGAATCATCTCCAATGGAGGAAAAAAAGAAAAAAAAAATCATCTCCAAAAGCGGGAAAAAAAAAGAAAGAAAGAATCATCTCCAAAGGCGGGAACAAAGAAAGAAAGAATCATCTCCAAAGGCGGGAACAAAGAAAGAAAGAATCATCTCCAAAGGCGGGAAAAAAGAAAGAAAGAATCATCTCCAAAGGAGGAAAAAAAGAAAGAAAGAATCATCTCCAAAGGCGGGAAAAAAGAAAGAAAGAATCATCTCCAAAGGAGGAAAAAAAGAAAGAAAGAATCATCTCCAAAGGCGGGAAAAAAGAAAGAAAGAATCATCTCCAAAGGAGGAAAAAAAGAAAGAAAGAATCATCTCCAAAGGCGGGAAAAAAGAAAGAAAAAATCATCTCCAAAGGCGAGAAAAATGAAAGAAAGAAAGAATCATCTCCAAAGGTGGAAAAAGAAAGAAAGAAAGATAAAAACTTCAATTAAAAAAGAAAAGAAGAAAATACTTTTTAAGTTAGAGAGAAAAGTAAACAGAAAGGACACACTTAGACCTAGAAAATTGCGAAGAGTAAATGGTGGAGAGAGAAAAAGAAAACGAATCATCGAATGGCGTGGAAATAGAGAAGTGAATGGATTTAAATACTGTGTTGTTAGGCCAACGACCCACAACAGCACCAGTGACACTACTTAAACTCGCATTTTCCTCCCCGCCTCTATTGTTTACAAACGTCGTCTAACACACCAGCAATGATTACAGACAAATAGGTACATAATTACATTTACGTATTCAACCAGTCAATCCGACCAACCGAACATGTCCCCATGATATTGTCGTTCTTCTTTGGCCTCTTCCTTTTCCTCTTCCTTCTCTTTATCCTATTCCGTGTTTTTAACCCGAGTCAACTTGATTTACGAGCACCATTCCTAACGCTAACGAAGACAGGCGCGGGCAGCACCTAACCACGTTAAGTTGTGCCTGGAGCTACAAGCTTCCCACTTTGTGACGTTCGCAATTGAATTATCTGCTCATTGTTGGCATTCTGTGTCTATATCTAATAAAACCGATCTTGACCCTTGTCGCTGGAGGACGTGGTGTATCGGGCGATGACGTATCTTTCCAGGTTCTGTGTTTAACTGCTTCGGCCTAAGACGAGAATTGCTCCTCGGAGCCCTCAAATGAACCATGAATTATGAGCTAGGGATACCAGAGGCGCGGAACAGCTGTTGTTCGGTTTGGTACAGGAGCGATCCGACAGCTCTTGATGATTGGTTAACTGGTGCGGACAGAATGACGTGTGTAAGATTCGGTAGAGTTTTCAAATGTTTGCCGCTGTTTTTGCGCCTAGACGTGCAATGAAAATTAAGCAATTTTATGAAAATGCACCTGGATGTATTTTTTTTTTTCATGTTTAATTTCATTAAATGCAGTAGTCCAACTGGACGTTGTAAAAAATTGTTTACTAACCATAGCCAAATGCCAACTTTGGAATTAAATTTTTCCATACAGTGAAAATCGGTATGCATTAACCGAACAGAATTTTAAAAAAGTTTGTAAAACCTTATTCTTTGAATAGTTTTTTTTCAGAAAATTAAACTTCTCAAGTTTTTTACGGCACTGTTACGATGCAGTATTCTGATGATTTTTCATCATTCTAAAATCTGAAACTTCATCATGATAAAAACGAACCTTCCGCCACAATCAAGGACATTAGAGTAAAGTAGAGTAGCAGTAGTAAAAAGGAACAACACAGACATATCACCGTCGTTCTGTGAAAATATACCGTTGACGGTTTCAACTGCTACACTTAACCACGCAAAAACAAGTAAGCACAAACTTTTAAAGAAACAAAAGAAACAATAACACCAAGTATATTTTTAACACACACAATACCAATAGTATAAATAATATTCACGAAAAGAAAAACATATTCTTGTCATTAATTTCAACACGTGACTCAAAGTATCATTCTTTATATTGTTGTTGCTGTACGTTTTATTCATTTCATTTTCAGTAAAGCAAATAGAGAAAAGGAATCCTCTATCAACCGCAAATACAAATAACAACGGGGTAACTTACATTAACAACCTAAACATTCAAACCCCGTTACAGTATTTTTTTTACTATTTACGAGATTTTCCTTCTTAACCTTTTATTTTTGGTAGTGTGGAAAGCTAGCAATTTGATCCTACCATTAATTTCTTTTCAAATTACATGAGCTACTCATTTTACTTGTTGCTGCTGTTGGAAATCGTCAAATGATGTGAACTTTGTTATTTGGTAATGCTCTCGGGGATTCCGTAGCGTCAAGCTACACATTTTGGAGAAGAATCTTGTTTGACCTACATGATTCATTCGCCATTTTTTAATCAGGGACTTGGCAAAACTGTTGATCGTTGATAGACATATCTGAACGAGTTGGACGCCATACATGGCACCCGTGTAATAGTCTAGATAGATAGTTGATAGGCATATCTGAACGAGTTGGACGTCATACATGGCACCCGTGTAATAGTCTAGATAGATAGTTAATGGACATATCTGAACGAGTTGGACGCCATTCATGACACCCGTATAATATCTAGATTGATAGTTGATAGACATTTCTGAACGAATTGGACGCCATATATGGTACCCCTTGTAATAGTCTAGATTGAACGAGGCTACTAAAGAACATAGCACAAGTTTTCATGTTAATATTATGGTTTTGTAGAGACTTTATGATGTTGGCGAAAAGTATCTAACTATTCAAATTCCTTCTTTCCGATACTAAATTTGTTATTACTGATCAATACACCGAAGCAGTATTTAGTGATAAGAATGTATTAATTTTATTTTGTGAAAAAAACCTTTCAAATAAAATAACCTTTTGATTATCTAACACTAAACACGATGAATATATTGTATAATTAGTATTCTTATATATAGTCCACTCCGAGACGTGGAGTAATATTTAATAAACTAACTTGATTGATTATAACTATTGAATTCCATCCACACAGGTTGCTCTATCATGGCGGACTTATTCCAAAATAAGCGAAGGGTGTGTTATTTTAGTTGCTTTCCGATCTTTCAGCAATTTTCTTTGTTTTCTGAATATTTTCCTCTTTATGCCACACAACAAATATCAAATATTTTCTTGGTGGTCAATCGGTTTTACAGTTCTTTTGATTTTTATCATGTCTGGATTGTGTGATATTCTTCAAGTCAGTTACTTTTTAAAATTTTAAATAAATAATTATATTTATTATCTACTTTTTGTATCGAGCACTATTTTAAAAAAATAAAAAATACTAAAAAAACTTTGGATTATTTACCTAACGAGTTCTTTCCTGTTTTCTATATATTTTTCACACACACACACACATATATATATATATATATATATATATATATATATATATATATATATATATATATTATCTCATTGATCACCATTTCAGACATTTTCTTTCTATGGTAGCCAATAACAAAATTGAACATGCAAATAAAACAAAAAACATTAACATTTTCTGTAAAAATCAAATGCATGTTAACTATAAGCATGATGTCAACAATAATAACCCGCTTGCAAGAACCAATATTATTATACAGAGAACCAATATTATTTACGAATTCACGTGACCCTTAAGGAACTGAGTTTCTGATCAATGCAAATTTATAAATAATTATATTGGATATACTACAACATGCCTAACTAGAAGACTCAAGGTATATCTCAGACCATAGCTTAATTAGGTCTTATTTAAATACACATGGAGAATCTACCAGACTCCATTCGCAATATACTCATTGATAATGCAAATATAATAGCCTCATCCACATGTAAAATAAAGGCTAAATATGATGGAAGTATTATTGATAAAAAAAGAAAAAGACAACATTCAATAATATCAGTTATGAATACGGTCACAATGTGCTGACAGTGTTTGGAAAATAAAATATTCCTATAACTCTAAATACATACATAAAAAAAAGTAAAAATAAAGTTTTCCTTGAAATTAGCTAAAAATAGAGGCAAAATCCTTCGAACATACATAATATTCGGACAATTTCTACACAAATTATGGCTAAAATAAAAGAATTATAAGAACACAAGAAGAAATAAATAAAAAAAATGGATCACAGTATTTTGTCACTATTTTTGAATAAATCTTGTATAAAAGTGGGATTACTGTCTAAATACACACACACACACACACACACATATATATATATATACACACACACACACACACACACACACACATATATATATATATATATATATATATATATATATATATATATATATATATATAGGTAAATTAAAAAACATAACTTTAATGCCAATAGATTATATTGCCCCCAGGAATGTGATTTTTTCTCCTGGTTCTTCAGATCACATATCAAAGCCTGTACTGCTTGGCATTCGCACCGAAAACTTCAATACGAACATTTCAGAAAGTCTGATGACAGCGTAGAGGATTCGGGGAGATTTGGTGTTAAATGGTGATTCCGAATTTATGGCAGCTCGGAAAACTCATTCTGATCGTTCTGATAAGAAAAGATATCCCGAATTTGTTGGTGAGGGCCTCAGACTTAACACCGAGGCCCAGATAAAGCACTTTGAGAAGATAGTGCTGCGCTGGCTCAAGTCGGTGGCTGTATCTGGCAATAGTATTCTACAGAATGCCACACAGGCAGGAGGACCCAGTGATTTCTGTCAAACAACTTCTGCAACCACATTACCCCTTACAGCTGGACACATAACACCTCACACTGCAACCCACTTGGTTATTTTGTGCAGAAATTCCTTGTAACACCAAAGATGAACTGAAGGCACGAATTGTGGCAGCATTCACCAACTTAAACAAGGGGATTGTTCTGAAGAGATGCCGAAGTCGTCTGGAGACTGCGGTTGAAGCCAATAGCGATTTTATTGAGTACATTTACTCGTTAGTATTTCAAGACATTTTTCCGTAATTTTGCTAAATATTTCTCTTGCAATGAGATGTCAGTGTTATTTTCAGTTTTGCGTAATTCAGACGACTATTTATTCATCGCACCCTGCATTTATATATAAAAAAGTAAACAACACGAAGTTTAGAGAAATTAATGGATTTCTATATTAATCCGACAGACTTTTTTTTATCGCTTTAAACATTATTTTTAGTGGATAGTGACGCCTCGTTTATTTATTAAATAGTATATGAATGCTGAATGTTCGATAAACCTTATTATAGAAAATTATCGTATCTTGCCAGAGAGCGTATATTTTCTTTAAAAGTTTTTATTATATGCCTATATCAGTACATTTATTGTGTAAATATATGTTTTGAAGACTGTTCATGGACAGCTGTTAATACACATAGCCTAAATTGTGCTTTTGGGTGTTAATTTTAGTGTGTATGTGCGAACAGGTGGCCGAATTGTTAGAACGTTCTTTTTCGACCGTGAAACCCAGGTTCGAGTTTAACTTTAGTCCATTTGTCAGAAACGTGACGTCTTCATGTGAATTAAATTGGGTGGATGGAATTGTTCATCGATGGTTGCACGAATTCCCAAATCATCGTGGTCGAGAGTGTGATCGTACTGGCATTCTTCAAATTACGGATCATGCTAGAAGATGTCCTTTATCTTAGCATAGAATAAAGCGAAGGTGGACTCTGCGGGTGTTGAACGAACACAAATGAGCCTGAACGGGCGTCTGTAACAAGGATTGGCTAGACGCTCTAGCAGATAAGCATACTCGGAGACGAGAGGCTAGCCTTTATGTGTGATCTGGTACAAACGTGTGCATCCATATTCATGAGTGAGAATGAGAAAAAAATGAATATAGATGCGTACGTGTATGTGGGTGTGTACGGTGTAGGGTGTAGGGGAGACATGGTGAAAAGTGGATTCAATTAGACAAGCGTCCCGGCGTATTTCCCTAACGTTCTTCAATCTAATTGGCTAAGCAACATTGTCCATCATATTCCATATAATGGCCGTCACAATCTCAGCCTCGTTTCCAAATCATCTTTCTCATTGCCACCCTCACTTTAACACTAATACAATGTCAATCATTGCAACACCAGTCACTTCCTTATCCAGTCATATGTAATGCATCAGTTACATTGTCTTTTTTTCGTGAGAATTTGTTAACCTGATCTGATTGGTTCAGTATTGATCATTTATGTATATAGGCTATGTAGGCTCAATCACCACCCTACCGAAAGTGCAATTTCCGTTTCCATAAGGTAGTCGTGACTTAATGACGACACTCGATTCACACCCTTCTTGTTTTATATCCCATGAGTCCTGAGTATGTCCATGAACTACACCCGGCAGCAAGGCCTCTGATCGGGAGAATGTAGGTTTTGAGGAGAGTGGAAACACTCTTAATTGTTGTTGTTCCCAGGATCATCCTGACCTGTCTACCCCTAGTTATGGGTTAATTAATAAGACTTTTATCACTAAACCATTATTATCTAAAACTAATTTTTACAATGTAAGAATATTTTCTGGCTTTAAATAACCTGCAAAGGATTAATAGGCCGTAGAAGGATTAATAGGCCGTAGAAACCGAATCAACCAACTTGACTGATGTGCTTAGATTTGTCCGGTAAAGTGTTAAAATAAAGAAAAATCAAGTAAGCCTTGATTTGAATATATTAGCAATGGTCCGCAAGACGGATTTACTGAATATCACACTCACGTAGACAAAGTTCATTATTTGCGATTAGCTAATCCTCATGTGACACAGCTAATATCCTAAATGCTATTTAAACATCTTTCCACAGAGATGACATGTGACACAAGGCCTATTTATTGTAGAATCCGCACACATTTCTCTTTGAGTGAGATAACACAATATAGTTGGAGATATCATGAAATAGCATTGACCTTACTCGATAATGCAATTAGGAGATGCTGGTTACATTTGATTTCATTTCATATCTCTGTTCTATAACGTCCTTACATTTCGCAATAACAATCAGGGAATTATAAAATTATGGATTAGTAATACAATTAGTGACATTACAATCAGTTCACTATATTTAACAAAACGAAATTTCAAAATAGTAGTTCTACAGTAGGTGTCTGGCTGTTATTATTGAATTAGTCTGAGTCGTAAATAATTTCTCTTTCCGCGAATCGCCTGTATTGACAAACGTATCGTTCTAATAATGATACGTGCCAGTTTAGAATAATTCTAGAATACACTAATAGACGACAATGTTCAACACAAAAAGCAGTGGGCTGATACGGATGAATCTCCACAGTTGAGCGCAAAAGCTGAGCTCCATGGAAGAATGTGAATGCTGTGCGTGTGGTTTAATCGCCGGGGATGTATTCATTTATAATCATTAAAACACAAAATGCACATTTATAAGTCCAGCAGCTGTAACGTGTCTATAAAGTTTTGGTCGAAAGCTGCACTTGTAAAAAAAAAAATGTTTTTCTCTTCTTTGAAAACGCATGGTAGAATCTAGTGAAAAAACGGGGGGGGGGAAGTCAGTTAATTTGCTCTCTCCTACTCGAAATAGTCACTTGATCATATATCAACCGAATATTAACAGCTTTGATCAGTGCAAAACGGTTTTATGAAAATAAATAAATAACTTTCTCTTATAAAAACAAAATTCAAGAGTTCGTCGACATTTTCACATCAGAACCTGCGGAGTTTTACTCAAAAGTGCTGGCTGATAAGTGACAAGAAAACATTGCAAATAATACTGAATATATATTTGAAGAAAATGTAATTGATCTTATGTGTTGAAGGAAATTATGTATGACTCAATCTCATATAAAATATACGAAAAAATTACGAAACAGTCACAAAGAATTCCTTACATTAGCTGACCTTACAT
Organism: Acanthosepion pharaonis; assembly: GCA_903632075.3. Lineage (NCBI taxonomy): Eukaryota > Metazoa > Mollusca > Cephalopoda > Sepiida > Sepiidae > Acanthosepion > Acanthosepion pharaonis. The sequence continues at coordinate 3,124,030 of CAHIKZ030001169.1, forward strand.
TACAATGGGATATCACGACTAACATAGAATAGAGTTGACTTTTATACATCTTTATAGTATTAGGACAAACATCATTATTAGCTGACAGTTTTTTTTATCGAAATTCATATTGCCTTTTCCGTAAAGAATTTAAGTTAACTGAAATATTTTAAGATAACTATGAATACAGTATTTCAACAAACATATTAATGAAGACCTGCTTCCGGAATAAACATTATTAAATATCATCGGTTATCAGCAGATAAAATTGAATCAGAAAAGCGAGTTCAAATTTTAGTCGAGGCTGTTTTGAATCCATCTTTTCTCTCTCTTTTTAGCTATAGAAAAATAGCAGGCAACATGGAAGCTTTAGACTCGGTAGGACATTAGAATAACACTATGAAGTCAGTAGTAGTTAAATTTGATAATCTTTCACAGATGAAGAAAAGAACTGAAACAACAGTGATGTAGTTCTACCGACGAATGCGAAGAAAACTGTTGATAGATATAAGCAAGAAAGACTTCTTAAGGAAAATAGGAAACGCCATGAAAGCGTATTCATAAAATAAGAAAGCAATAGTTGACGTTTTAAAAGCAGCTAATGAGGAAAGAAGGAGTGGAAATTTTAACACTTACATTTAATTACAAATTTAAAACTTATATTTAATTACATTTGTTAAATTTAACACTTTAGCATACAATAGCAAGAAGCGTATAGGCAAAAGACTAATAAAGATTTTGCGTGAGTGAATGGCAGTACAAGGACGAAGAGGGATGGTAAATGTTCACCATTTTCTTAGATCAATAAAATATGGGAAGCTGTGTAGAATCATGACCACCCATATGCTGAAAAGATATAACACATAGAAAAAGAAAAATGTAATTGATACAGTACCATTATCATTAACGATGGTAAAGTTTCAAAATTTAACAAGTTCAACAAAATATAGGAAGTTATGAAGAGCCACGATCGCGTATATTCTAAAGTATTTAACATTTAGAAAAGCGTTCAGGATTCCATCGTTGAGCGACAGCACCCTGGAGAAATCCTAAGTAAACCAAGAATACAGTGGCCCAAAGGTAACCGGAAGACTGTTTGGACTAATCTTGACAAAGAGCTTTCTTTTATCCTTAATAACAATCTTAAGGGTCACATAGGGCAAAAGATCAGTTCCTTTTGTAGAATAATATACGACGTTTGCTTTGAGTGATTTGAACCAGTAATGGAAAAGATAAAAAGAGGAAAAACGACCAAATCGACGACAAATTTAGAAAGGAAAGTTAAGATCAGAACAAACATTAGTGAAATATTATGCGCGCATCATCACGACCTAACATGCGCAGGTGAAATATTTGCATAGCCGTTTATAACGATTTTTACGAGCGCGTCAATAACGGCAAACGCGTTCAGGAACTTTCATTACGGACAGAAGCTGCAAAGAGGAACAATCGTTTTATTTATTTCATTAAGAATTTGCAAAGAGGAACGATCAATTATTATTATTATATTTTTTTTCATACCCTGCCTGGTGGCAAATGCTGCTGGTGGCGCCTGGGGTGGCGGTCCCGCCATAGCCACCGAAACCGTGAGATCACCCCTGGTCGGCGGCTGATGAAGTCAGGGTATCGCACGTGCTAACACACGTTGTATGTTAAAAAAAAAAAAAAATTTAACATTTAGAAAAGGACAAATGTAGTTGGTACTAATACAGCACAACCATCATTACGGATGGTAAATGTTGAAAAAAAAATATAGGAAGTTGTAGAGAGCCATGATTGGCCAAACACTGAAAGGAAATGCAAAAGTACCAGGATTATTTCATAGTTACCTTTTTACTTACTTGCTCTCTTTATCATCTTATGCTTCATTGCCACTGGAGTCAATCATTAAAATTAACAGTACGAACATCTTTAAAGGCATAATCATCAATTGAGAGTAGACAGAATGTATGGTTGCTAGCAAAAGGAATAGCCCAACCTGCAAATTACTTATTGGGGATATAAAAAATCAGACAAGCACAAAATATTACAGAAAATGCGATACTGAAATTGAGCACGTTATTGAAATAACGAAAGATGTCTTCCAAAATTAACAAGAATTAAGAAACATGCATATTTCATTAGAAACAAAGAGTAGTGAACTGTTACTTAATATCATTACACCTATATGACAGTGAATCCTAGAAAATCTCATCAGAGGTTAAGAGGCTTTAAGTAACAGGTTCTACAGGAGGATGATAAGAAAAGGATAGAAAAGGATAAGATAGATATACTTTAAGTAACAGGTTCTACAGGAGGATGATAAGAATACCATGAATAGAACATGTAAGCAACGACGAAGATTTAGAAAGAAAGGAAACAAAAACACGCTTATACTTAACATAAGAAATAGACAGTTGAAAAACCTAGGGCACATAATGAGAAAAATATTTAGAAAATTTTACACACACAAGTCATATTGACAGCAAGTGGGACAGAGGAAAACAGCCTATAACTTATCTAACGAGTTTGCGTAAATGCTTGGCAGGAAAGGATTTAAGACAAAATTTACTAAAAGCTACAAAGGACAGGAAATTGTGGAAAGCCATGATCGCCAAATTCTTGATAGAAATAAAATCATCCGTCATTTTTAAAGCCGACTGGATCTTTACAGCCGCTACCGACGTCGATACTTAATGTTCTCTTTCTTTTCTAAACTCCTTTTACACTTTTCTTAATTTCATTTCTCTCTCATATTTTTCTTTTAAATTGCCTTTTTGTGGTGGGAATCTGCAACTGTGGCAGCCTGCGAAAATCGACCTATTCGCCTGATTCTGGTTTCGCCAAGTGCCTGTCAAACAATGACGTTCGGCGACGAGAACGGTCAAAACATGTGTTTGCCTTGACTTGGTTTCCCACATTTTCCCCGTGTAACGGCCAACTTGCAGTCTTCTGTCTTCTGGCGAAACTGCTTTCTTTATGGATCTCCTGCAACCTTCCCCAGAACAGGGTCCGTGCGACCCAGATTGGAGAAGCATTATCGAAAAAATGGGAAGATAGAAGAGACTGGTAGGTGTATGGGCCATTGTTATATTGCGGATGCTTAAGCGACTCTCTTTCTAGAGTTATGTCTATGCATGCAAATACAAGTGGCTTCAAGAATAAATAATTCCCTTTAATTTCCCTCTAGACGCGATGTGCTTAATATACTTTAATTTATTATCGGCTAGGCAGGATTATTCGGATCCACGTTTATTCGCCTCACCAGGAGATAGTAAAGGAAAGAAAGAAGAAAGGACTATTAACTATAAGGAGATAGAATACATGGTTGTCTGCAAGAGGAAGAGATCACGATGCGAAATATGAGTGAGATAACAAAATCTATCAAGTTTATTTCTTCTGTGTGCTACGATCGCCTACATCCTAAATGATTTAACATATAGAAAAGGAAAAAATGTACACTATTTACATTATTCGGACCATTTTCCTCATCTTTGTTGCCATAACCAGTATAGAACTCACAACACTTTGGGTTCTGTCACTGTATCTAACCAAGGCCTTTATCTACTGTGCCATGTGTCCTTAAGGAGTGGAGAACTTGAAGAGGGTAATGAAGAGGAGATTACTGATAACTGACATCCATTAGACATGGCACGTGGAACTAGAACAGTCTACCACTGCCAGCGAAATAAAGGGTTCTGTTCGACATTCCAACCATCTGAAGAAGGCCGGAGCGTACAACGGCCGAAAGGTTGTGAGAAATATGGTAATGTAAATAGTGTACATAATACCTCAAATAGACAGGAACAATGTAGTTTGTACTAATACAGCACAAACATCATTGGATCAAAAAAAATATAGGAAGTTGTAGAGAGCCATGATCGCCCAAACCGTGAAAGGGAATGAAATTGGTATTGTTACAACTGTACCAGGATTAGTTTATAGTTACCTTCTTATTTACTTACTCTCTTTAACATCTTAGACATCATTACCTCTGAAGTCAAGCATGAAAATTACCAGTACCAACATTTTTAAAGGCCTAATCATCAATTGAGAGTAGACGGAATGTATGGCTGTTAGCAAAAGGAGCAGCCCAACATGCAAGTTACTTATTGGAGATATAAATATCAAGCAAGCGCAAAAAATTACAGAAAATGCGATATTGAAATTCAGTGCCTTATTGAAATAACAATAGGCACGATTATTCTGATCCACGTTTATTTGCTTCACCAAGAGGTAGTAAAGGAAAGCGAAAAGAAAGGACTATCAACTGTAAGATAGAATACATGGTTGTCAGCAGAAGAAGAGACCAAGATGCGAAGTACGAATGAGAGATCACAAAATCTATCATGTTTACTTCTTCTTAGAGCCGTGTCCCTTCAAAATGTTGGCGATCATGGCTCTCCACAATTTCCTCTCTTTGTAGTGCTTAATTAATTTAGTCTTTGTGTTATCAAGCCTCAGGCTTGCTCTGCCATTCATTTACTCAAGCTTGCTCGGTATTTTAAGCTACCTTCAATTTGCCCTGTGAGTATCAACTTTTCCAAGCACCCTTTCCTCATTTGTGCCCGAGACATTTCAGCTGTCTCTTCCTTCGTTCAGTATAAGTGTTCATGTTGCTTTCATTTTCTCTAAATTTTCGTCGGTGTTCTCATGTTTGGTCCATGGTATTCTCCGCATCCTGCTGTAGAACTACATTTATGTTGTTTCCTCTTCTTTCTCTGTGAGGAAATTGTCTAGCATTTACTGCCATATAGCAGGACTGATATTGTATAACAGTTCAGTATTCTTTTCTTTGTTTCTAATGATTTTTTTTTCTGTTTGTGAATACTTTGCTTAGCTTTTGGAATGCATATTTCACTACCCAAAACCGCGTTCGGAAATCAATGGAAAACTTTCCGTCCTCTGTTAAAACATTTACCAGGTATTTAAATTCTTTGATTTGGTATCTCCAATTTGAAATTTGCATGCTGTTCCTTCTACTAACACATTCTATCGTCTTGAACAATACGTGGCCGAGTGGTTAGAACGTTCGCATTCTGACCATAAGACCCGGGTTCGAATCTCACCATGGTCGATTTGAGACTTCCTGATGTTATCTGACTGGATGGGTCGATCACAGCGTGTGGCACATTTGGAAAGTGCCTGAAAACCATACCACGGGTTGACCCAAGTCTTGTAAGTAAGATTAAGTAGACGGAACCCTTGGGGGCCATCGATAACTGTGCAAGCACGAAGTCACAAGTCATCGTGGCCGAGGGCTTGAGCGTGCTGGCCTTGTTCAAATTGTTTATCACGCTAGATAACACGCTCTTTCCCCGAAACTGTAACTAAGGTCTGCTCAGCATAGCTGCAGTATAAACCACAGGTAAGCTCTGGGGGTGTTGAATAAACACAAATGCGCCTGAGCAAACGTCTGCAGTATGGACTGCCTAGCCGCCCTATTAGACAGGTATCCTCGAATACGAGTGGACAGCTATATTACTACTACTTCTACTCTCTTCTCGAAATTGATGTTTAGTCCTTTCTTCTTGCTTTTCCTCACTACCTTCAGTAGGATTTCATATAGTTTTTTTTTCTATCAACTGTGTGTCAGCTGCATATCTTAGCTTGTTAGGATTGTGACTGTCACTAATGAATCTTAGTAGGGATTCTAATTCTCTCACAATCGCCTTATTGTATAGGTTGAATAAGTCCAGTAAAAAGACAGATATTTGTCTTTCCCGCCTTCCTATTCCTATATATCTAATGAATTCATTTTCAATCCACATGTAGGCGGTATATTCTGGATTATTCTAATATCCTTCCGAAATCCGTCAAGTTTACCTATACGTTCCAATAGTCTTTGATACACATACGAAGATTTAAATATCTGTGAAGTAATTAAATAGAGGACGGAAAATATGGCATCGAAATCCGAAGGCTCACTGGAATAGTGACTGATGTTTTCCAAAATAAACAAAGAAAAGAGTACTGAAATATTATGCAAGTCCTCCTATATGGCAGTGAATGCTGGACAATCTCCTCACAGATGAGGAGTTGTTCTACAGAAGTATGCTGAAAATACTATGGACTGAACATACTCGTAACGAGGAAGTTTTAAGGCAAATGCAAACCAAAAGTTCACTTATCGAATCAGACAGAACGATTAGAAATCTCCAGGCAATCATAATCAGAAAAAAGTGGACGTGAATAATTTGACATTCACAATATATATTGATGTCAAGAAGAAAGCTGCGATTAACCTGAAAATGAACTTGTGTAGATGGTTGACAGAGCTACAGTGTATAGGACGTCGTGGTGAGACATGACCACTTACATCCTGAAAGCAGGCGGCGCATCTCCTTGATTTTATTCAAGAGATTGCAAAAATGTATATATATATATATATATATATATATATATATATATATATATATATATATAATTATTTATTTAAAAATATGATTCCAACTCGCGACATAAGAGGTCTCATGTTTCAAAACAAGAGCCGAAAAAAACTTCAATATAATTATTTGAATTAAATTGAGTTAAAGTAAGCACTGTTCCATCTTCAAGGAGTTTTTTTTTTTGAATAACGTATTTCTGAAATTTACGTGTTTTCATAATTGAAATCAAAATTTATGGTAAAATTTTCTACTAGAATATATATATATATATATATATATATATATATATATATTCTAGTAGAAAGTTTTATGAGCATTATTTCGTGACTTTTATAAATCTTCTCTCTCTTTGCTTGTATACGTGTGATTTAATGATTTATTTTTTTCTTTTAATTTTTCTTTCTGTCTGTATCTCTGAAATGAGGTATTATGATTAATATGACTGTGAATATGGCAATGGAGACAGGGATAACAGTCCGAATAATCTAAATAATGTAATTCATTTTTTTTTCATTTTTTTTTTTAACTGAAAATTTTGAATTTAGAGTTCATACATTTTAAGTTTTTCTTCTCGGTACATTATTGTAACTGATGCTCGGATTTATATCTTTCACTACACATATACAATACCATCCATAAAAACATTACCTTAGTCCGATGAAGTCCTTCTTGCTGACGAAGCGCGTTACACATGTTGCATTTTGTCTTTAACTGCCTAATCTCTTTTTACTCTCTCTCTCTCTCTCATATATATATATATATATATATATATATATATATATATATATATATATATATATATATATTCCTGCTCTGCTTAACGTATTGAGCACTCTACGTCTTAGCTTTATTACTCGCTTGTGGTTTTTTCTTTGAACTAAAAACTTAAGGCAGGCACTGAACTATTATTTGCCCTGTTTGAATATTTCTAGTTCTTTCTTTTTTTTCCAGTTTTTTTCCTCGGGTACCAATTTGTTTTGATAGACTTACAAGTTGTGCTATACGAGTTGTTTTTTTTTTACAACAGATTATTATTAGTATATATATATATATATATATATATATATATATATATTTATATTTTATATATGCGCGGTATTTACTGGAGAGCGCTCAGTATCAGAGCTAGAATATGTGCTAAACAATTATAATTCAGATATTTTAGAATCTTGATATTACAATCATTTTAGATTTGTGTTACTATACTTAAAATTGTTTTTATTTATTTTGGAGTGTAACATTTGTTTTATAAATGGCTTCCAGAATTTGAAGTTTTTGTTTGTTATTTTCGTGGTGGATTATACTAGTATTGTCGATTAGTATTTCTCTAAATTGTGAATTTGTACAGGAATGTTCTTTTAAATATTGAGAGATTCATTCATATGACATGTGTGCCTTCTTGAAAACGCTGTCGTCATAAGACCAACATACTTATTTACATTTCTGTCAGAGATAACATCTCCCAAAAGACATTTAAATTGATATACGGTGTTTGTCTTTTGCAAAACGCTTGTTGACGAGGAAGAGTTATTGCAAATGATTAAGTTAATTGTATTAAATTTACTGTCGTATATCATTAGTTTTATTTTTATTGGGATCAGTGGCTGATATATTAGTATTTACGAGTTTGATTAGGATGTTTTCATCTTGTTTATAGTTAGAATTCATTTGATTACGGTAGAGTAGGTTGATACATTTAGGGTTATTTGAGGAAGTCCTCTTTGATTTAAGTTAATATTTAAATAACTCGTCTAATTTGTTCATCAACTATGTAATTAGGAGAGTCATTATTAATGAGACTTTGCTTTTTTTTGATTGAAGGTAGAATTTTTTTTCGTTGAACAATTTTTGTACGGTTTATTAAATTTCATATAATAACTATTTGTTAGCAGGACATTTTTAGATAGAGAGGTAGTAATTGTATTAGCATTAGTGTCTACACATCAAGAAAATGGATTTCATTATTATCGTTGAATTCGTATTTAAACTTAAAGTTGGAGTTTTCTTGAAGTTTTTATAGATCATGTATTTCCTCTAAATGAATATCATTTAATATATTTAAGCGGATGGAGGTTTTTTGTGGTATTAAACATTTTATTTTCAAGATTAGCCAATATATATATATATATATATATATATATATATATATATATATAAAAGTGAACACAGAAGTCAACACTTAGAGGCGACAGTCTGTTTCATGCTAGATGCACTCGTCAGGCCACGAGTGCTGTTATCTTTCTCGGCTATTTATATATACGGGGCCGTGGTGCACCTCCAAGTGTTGACTTTTGTGTTCACTTTTATATATACACACGCTCTGTCTGTGACATTGAGCATTTTATCCCATAAATATAGCACATCTTAAGACTATATTTCTTCCTACATATATATATATATATATATATATATATATATATATATATATATATATATAGATATATATATATATATAGATAGATAACTAGACTCGTTTCGAAAAACCCTCGAATTTTTGATTTGCTAATAATCAAATCAATCTTGAGGGAAAAAAAGGTTTTAAAAAAGAAAGAGCTACAAACATGAACTTCTGCCGACAAAAACTCGCACAGATACAGGTCTGAAGCACAAAAAAAAACCCCCGATACGAGTAAACAACTAACTAACAAAAGCGCTATATACAACCGTAGAATAGGTTTAGATATATTTAGTGAGCCAGACAAACCTAACTAGGTTTCATTTAAACGGATCATCAGGAAAGTAAGGCTTACTTTCCCTGACGATCCGTTTAGGTGAAATCTAAGTAGGTTTGTCTGGCTACTAGGTGTATATATATATATATATATATATATATATATATATATATATATATATATATATATATAATATTAGGGAAAATATACATACATATGCAAAATATATAAATACCCATACATGTATATTTTCAGAAAAAAATTCCAAGAGGAAGAATCCAGGTAGAACTCAATGTCTAGGACAGAGTAAGGATATAATAAAAAGGCTTAAACACTAATATTCCATGGTCATAATTTATTCCATTGGAATCGTAAATACGATCCAATTCATCAGACCTACAAATTCAAAATGAAAACAGAAAATACCTACTCCGGAAGTGAAAACAGAATTTAGAGAAAGTGTAAATATGAGGAGGAGGTAGATTGAACCTTAACAGAGAGAATTTTAGGAGATGTGGGGGGAAGGGTTTTAAATAAGAGAAGAGAATGAATGTCGACAGATGTCTAATGCATAAAGATACATTTCGTGGTGACATACACACACCATAGACAATTTAATGCTAGAATAAGAGGGAGGGGAAGGGAAAGAGGAGGTGGGGGAGAGAGATGGGACGAAGGAAAGTAAAATTGCGTTTACTTAAAGGGCCGCTTTGTAATTGAGAAAATTTGACAAATTTAATATCGACGACAGGTTACAAATCAAATATAAATAAATGAAGATAAATATAACGATTGTCTAATCCAGCAAGGACCTATATTTCTATGTTCAAAGACACATGTGAATACACACATTAACATATACATGTATATACATACACATAGGCGTGTACCCCCACACACACATACATACGTGTACACACATATATAAAAATATAAAAATATATTCACATATGCACACATACACATATTAATCTATATCCATATACACACACTTTTCACATACATATACACGTATACACATGCACCCATGCATATACTCATACATACATACATATACATACACACATATATATATATATATATATATATATATATATATATATATATATACATACACACACATACATATACATATGTACGTATATGCGTGTATGCACACATACACACACATATACATCCATACACACATACATACATATACATATACACACATATATACACATATATATACACCCATATACATATATATATATACACGTACATATACATACATATACATATACACATACACACACATACATATATACACACACCTTTACATATACACACATTCACACACATATATACACATATACACACATACATACATACATACACACACGCACATATATATATATATATATACACACATACATACACACACACACACACACACACACACACACACACACACACACACACACATATATATATATATATATATATATATATATATATATATATATATATATATATATAGAGGCAACTTCTACAGCAAGATACGTACTCGGATCATTTACGCCCGAAAATAAATTCTGATATTTTAATGTTTTACAAAATCTGGTCAAATAGATTTTGTGAAGCGATTTTGCTTGGTCAATAACTTTTCAGTATTTCAAATATTTACTGAGATTTGATCCTATATTTCCACTCAATACTACTCGATTTATGTGATCTGTGTGATGAATATTATCTACTAATCAATGTGCATTGACAAGTCAGTAAATTATTGGGTCTTCACGTATAGGTTAATGTCATGTTGAATTTCATTTCGAGGATCGCTTCTCCACGCGTCTATTTCTGCTGTCTTGTCTACTTTTTAAATGTGAAATATAATTAGTATAGTTGTTGCTATACTGGTGCAGGATTGGTTGTCGGGTTTTTTTTTTGTTTTGTTTTTTTGTTTTTTTTTA
>CAHIKZ030001169.1:3140000-3185000 GCA_903632075.3 Acanthosepion pharaonis
AAAGTTAAGCAACGTCGAGCTTGGTGACCGATTCGGAATACCAGCTTGGATGTGCTGAGGGTGTAATGGATAACAGCATGTAATTCTTATGCACAAATACCACTGGATAAGATATTAATCCACTTATTCTCTTCCAAGGTATTGGTTGATTATTAAGATTTGTATCACTAAATGATTATATTACTAATTATTACCCAATATATTACTAATCATTCAATTATTCGCTGTGCGTGATACACGCTTAGGCGATCATGTATCTTTCGATACATGACTGACGAGGCAGATTTTTTTCCCGCAGTTGGTTGCCATTTCTTTCTGTGGTAGGCCAGTTTTCATCCAAGGCTATAGAACCTGGTCTGTCTTGCTATTTACCCATAGATGGGGAGGGGAGAAGAATATTCATTCCTTTCCCAAGGGTATAGGACGTAAGTGAATGTAATGGATTCGAATATCCATTACTCCACCGTATCTCAAAAGTCGTTCTTGTAATCTAAAAATATTTTTTGACCTTTAACTTATCTCCAATGGGGTGATAAGTCGTAAAAACGAATCAATGTAGTTTTGGGTAGATCATCTTTATGTTACATTTTTTTCGTGTAAACAGATTAAATAAAAGGCACGAGTCTCTCAAGGGCAACTACATTAAGCTATTGTAACTCATACGTTTTCCGAACACTTTTTTGCTATTCGAGGCAGAAGAAAATTAGTTCACAATATTTTCCTTCAGGAATTCTAGTGATCAATATTGACAGACTTAACGTCGTCGTGTTTCCCCAGAAAGATTAAGATCTATATTATTATTTTTATGTGCATATTTTCCTCAAACTTTAGTGACACAAGGAATAATATATTACTTCAAAAATATTTGAAGATATATATATATATATATATATATATATATATATATATATATATATATATATATATATATATATATATATATATATATATATGAGCATAGATTGTATTAAAAATATGGATCAATATTGTGAATTTCTTTCTTCGTTCAACGATAATGTTATTAAACTTATCAGATGTTACGAAAACAATTTACATAAAATAAATAGACAACACTTGTCTATATTATTTAATGAAATATGTATGAATGAAAAGATTCTGCCTAAATACACACAATATATATATATATATATATATATATATATATATATTAATTACCCGGTATCAGTCCATGCCAGGCTGTAAAGGCACTAAGACACAATGGGTCACAGGGTGTGGAAGAATTAGGGGTAGGAACATTGATGATGAGAGAGAAGGGGAAAGAATAATTAGAAGGACAGTAGATAGCGATTGACATTGCATTTAAATATTTGCAGATTCAAGTTGGCTGGAAAGCACGGAGCCAGAAGGGAGTTCTACAAGTGAGACGTGCGAGAAAAGAGACTGTTAGCATAGAACTTACGGCTACATCTCGACATCCCATCTATTAACTGATAAGATCCTGACGCCAAAAAATTTTAAAAATTGGCGCTTAAATTAAAAGAAAAAAAAAAAACCTACCGAACAGCCGAACATTTACCATGCAAGTATTTATAGAAGAGGAACAAGAATCTACTTTACGGGGGTGGGGGGAATTGACTGAAAACTAGCCAACATATCAAGACCAATAATACTGCTGATTTTTTTCTTTTGATTTTATCAAGGAGCTCACGGAAAATAGCTGCCATAACGGACAATATGTAATAACAATATTCTAATCATGGTCGAATGGTAGACTGCTAGATATGTAAGATAGATTCTGGGGGATAAATATTTTCTCGCACGATAACTTTCTGAGCAGCTGACCTAGCAATATTAAATAATCTTTCCACTTATGTTAGCTGAGAACGTTAGCACAAAAAACGCAACTAGTCAGTTTCCTGGAGATTAGCATTAGCCATGATGTTCGAAGGCAGAGAGTGCTCTCTCAGATGATTAATGGAGAGAAGTTTCGTTTTGGAAGCGTTAAAATTAACAAGCTATTTTTTGCCCCAATTAAGGACATTTTTTTAAATTAATCTCGTATACACGGGATCTTAAATGCATGGATATTTCGTATATCTGAAAACATTCTCTGATAATAGCATGTTAGTATATTAAGTAAGCTCACTGTTGCTCCTTGATGACTTTTATATATTATATAGATATATGCTCTGGAATTTTAGCACCCCCAGCGTTCCGTATATGTAACTATAACGCACAAATTTCGAACGTCGTAAACGCTAGACTTTATTAAATACGTGTCGTTGTACACGTTAAACTCGGAATTTTTTAATTGGAATTTTTCCGATGTTAATGGTAAGAAGATAATTTTTAAAAAGTTAAAAGTGGATGGAAAATTCGATTCCGAAATCAGAACTCATTAGATTAGCGAAAGAAGCATTGTAAATGATAAAGAAGCTGCTAAGAAACGGAAAACATTTGTTAGAAATAACGAAAAGAATGCTGACTTGTTATCTGATATCTATGCTCCTGTAAAACAGTGAATACTAACAATCAACCCACAGAAACGGAGAAAACTAGAGGCAGAGGGAAATGTGGTTCTGCAGAAGGATACTGACATTTCCACGGACGGAGGGAATACGCAACTAGGAAGTCTTAAAGAAAATGCCATCAGAAAGAAGACTTATACGCAAAATCATGAAAAGACCGCTGAAATTCCTTCGAAACATAATGAGGAAGAAGGGTTTGACAAACAAATTTCACGGTGTGTATTGAAAGCAAGATATTTAGGGTTAGACAGCGAACCTGACGAGCTTGTGTGAATGGATGGCAAACTGGGAATGGCGGCCTTATCAAAGGGAGACAACTTTTGATATAATGATAGACGCTGATAGAATGTTGTGGAAAGTCATAATCAGCTAAAAAGAATACTCATCAGTCTTTGTTGTGCAAGTCTTTTCTGCTTTCGAACCTTTCGAAATTGAATTTACAACTAACATGTAACCAGATCTGTTTAACGAAAGCTAAAATCCATGAGCCATATTTTACTTACATAGTCCAGTGGTGGAATTTGGAGAATTAAAAACTAAATCCGTTTACGAAGATATATCTATGTTAAATATGTGATCTTAAGTTGTTTTTTTTAGTTTTAGTTTTTGTTGTTGTTGTTTTTTTTTTGTTGTTTTTTTTTGTATGCCTTTAATGAAGGTCGCGTGAAAAAAAAAGCTTCACTTTCTGTTGTTCTACATCTTTTTATGAAAGTTATTGTTGTTTTTTGTTAATGGAAGAATGACTAAAATAATCAACACCTGCATCATTAAGATGGTCATTGTTGTTGTAGACGCTATCATCCTTAACATATTTTTGTTATTTACTTGTTTATTGTTATCATCATAATTATCAGCGGGAACTCTAATTGCAGAAATGATCAGTGGAAAATGTCTTGAAGTCATTTCTGACCTTAGGTCTCTGGTTGGGACCGGAAGGAAATGTGTATACAACAGAAACACAATCAAGTAATGCGCATACAACAGAAATCAAAGGAAATAATAATAATAATAATAATAATAATAATAATAATAATTCCGCATATAAAAATTTTGACATTAATTAGTTATCTTTCTTTTTCAAAGCCTCGATAAGAACACGTTCAACAATTCTTCTTCGATTATGTGAATATGTTAAAGAATTATTTTCTTGTTGAAGAGATGAAAGGGATTCAATTACTAGATATATTTTCGTTAAAAAATACTATACGCTCCTGAAGAAATGTGATTACCTCGGCCGAAACGTTAGGATTTTAAAAAAAATAATAATAAAAATACTAGCCTGAAATATCTGTAAAATAAGTGTATACCTCTCAGCCACCAGATATTTGTCTTACTACTGAGCCATACCTAATAAAAAAAAAATAGAAACATACGCAAAAGAAAAGATCGAAAAACAAGCATAGTTTAATGATAAACCTCATTTGAATATCTGTGACTGACAGTACGCTGACCCTGATCCCCGAGCCACGACCATCTTCAGACCCAATACATTGTGGTCGTTCCATGGTCTTCGTAGGTACTGCTAATTTTCTCAATTGTGGTTTGCTTACAAAGATTTCCATTCGTCTAGTTACACTTTGAAGTCTATTTAAATGTTCGCTCTGAAAAAAAAAATAGAATGGGAGAAAAATGGCGCCAAATGTAAACATTAAAGGTAAAAGGTTGAGAGTTATTTCATGTGGTCGACGGATGACCTTGTTAGTTCCTCTGTCCAAAAGAGAGAAAACGGTGTAACGTTTATACAAAAAAAAAAACAAAAAAAACTCGCATGAATAAATAGGTAAGTAAAATAGTGAAGACAAAATTTTCAAATATGTTTTCTGCTTCTAATGTATTCGAGATTCAGTTAGTCTTATATTTATTGTTATTAATATTATTAATAGCCTTAATATTTTTTCTGCATTCATCTTCCTCGAGGTTTCTTCTACTTTTTTGTCTTATTATTAACATTATTGTTGTTGTTGGGTTTGTCGTGTTTTTCGTTGACTTTCTCTCGCTGTTACCGTCTTCTCGGCGAGTAACTAGAAGCAAACGAGTCCAAAGTTTTGGATAAACTTTTATTCATTATTTTATCATCATGGCCGACATTTCCCAAAGAATTCGCGTGATTGCCACCAGTTTTAATACTATTCTCAATGCTTTTAATGAATGTCGCGTGGAAAACCTTCACTTTCTGTTTTCTACTTTTTTTTATAATAGTTATTATTGTTGTTTTTGTTAATGGAAGAATGACTAAAATAATCAACACCTGCATCATTAAGATGATCATTGTTGTTGTAGACGCTATCATTCTTAACCTATTTTCGTTATTTACTTGTTTATTGTTATCATCATCATTATCAGCAGGAACTTTCATTATTATCATTATATTATTATTATTATTATTTGAGAAATCATCACGCCAAAAAGTGAGGCTACAGTACAAATATATGACGTACAAAACACTGAGTTTGATAAAAATATACCAGGAATTATCATCATCATCATCATAATTATTATTGTTACTTTTGTTGCTTTTGTTATCCATGGTTAAGTTTAATTGACAAACAGAATTGAAAACATTTCTCAATAAAAAATAACAAAAAAGAAAAGAACAAAACAAAATGATACGAAGCAAACGATATATATATATATATATATATATATATATATGTGTGTGTGTGTGTGTGTGTGTGTTTGTGTGTGTGTGTATATATATATATATATATAATAAAATAAATCTTGAAGGTAAGCTATATATATGGGTTAAAGGCTCAATATCAGGTATAAAGCGTATCTAAATGTAAAAGTAGACATTGAAGTGAACACCAAGAGACGACTGTCGCCTCTGGGTTTCCCCAATTTATTCATAACCTGCATATATTTATTCATAATTTTCATATATATATATATATATATATATATATATATGTGTGTGTGTGTGTGTGTGTGTGTGTGTGTGTATGTATGTATGTATGTGTCTGTGCGTTTGTGTGTTTGTGTGTGTGTATAGGCAGCAAAGTCTCTTTTAGGCACGTCTGACTGAAAAAAAGTACAGACATTATGTCTGTTAATTTTTAATAAAATCCGTTCATACTCACGAATAACCTTCCGTGTATTGATGTTAAAGGATGACAGAAATGTGTTATAGTTGTTTAAATTTATTTTATTTACATTTCCCAAGTATTTTAGATCTTCCAAGATCATCTTCAGCACATTTCTCTCACCGATTAATATCAATACAAGGAAGGTTATTCATGAGTATGAACGGATTATATTAAAAATTAGCAGATATATTATCTGTATATATATATATATATATATATATATATATATATATATATATATATATATATATATAATGTTTATTTATCTGTCTATTTGTGAACGTGTGTATGTATGTTTAAGCAACATATCTTCATTCAAACATGATGCATTGAATAATATAAACATAGTACGTCTATTTATTTTTATAATAATCCTTTCTAGTTCTCTAACCAATTTCTTGATGTTAAGATGAAAATCATTAAGGAAGATGCCGTAGTTTTATTGCCGGTTGTTACTTTATTTTTGCATAAATGCAACCAAGGAACCTCAATGCAACTGCAGAAATAAAACATCATGTCCACTCCAAGGAAATTGCCAAGAAACGAATATAATATATAAAGCCAAGGTAAGTGCAAACAACAGCACAATGTACTACATCGATGCCACTGAGGGACAATTCAAGAAAAGAAAAGACAACCACGACCTTTCATTATCCAAAAGAAAATACTCAAACAGCACTACACTATCCACATACATATGGCATCTAAAAGACAGAAATATTACATTAAGAATAAGCTGGAAAATATTGAAAAACTCACCTGCCTACAACAACATTACAAAGAAATGCCTACTTTGGCTACACGAAAAGGTAGCAATAATTTTTAATACACAACAAAACAATTTACTAAACATAAGATCAAAAATAATTTCTAAATGCAGACATGTAAACAAATACTTACCAGAATTTATACCAAACGGATAAAAAGAACACCAACCAACACTACTACATAAACCACCATTGACCCTATGAACATGATAAGAGAAATCATTGACACCATAACACCATCAATTATTTTCTAGTTCAAACTATCATCATAATAATTATAATTTTAATCATTGTTATTATCATTCCACCACCATTACTACGATCACCACTTTACAATAACTATTTACTGCTACAGTTGTTATTACCATCATCTGCTCCCACCACCATTACTATTATATCACAATTACCATTGCCGCATTAGTCCATATTTACTAGGGCACTATAATTACCGTATCAGTCCACAATTATACTTACTTCTCCCTACTTCACCAAATTAATACCACAGCATAAATACTAATAAGTATTACAAATTGGAGTTTCTACCATTTACATTGTTTTGACTGCTTGATATGAAAACACGGAAATAATATATCAGAAACTCTACTTGATTCAGTAAGAAAGAAAGAAAGAAAGAAAGAAAGAAAGAAAGAAAGAAAGAAAGAATTGTTTAACGTCTCCTGCCAGTTACTCATAAATAATGGACTATTCAATTTTGCTTGTGTGGAAGAACATATCAAAAGCGCTACTTGGTTTCAGTAAGAAAGAAAGAAAGAAAGAAAGAAGGAAAGAAAGAAAGAAAGAAAAGAGGAAAGACTAGAAAATAGAAGTCTTTAATGTCTGTTTCAGTGAAAAGGAAAAGATTGTCAATTTCAAATCTTTTCATGATTGTTATTGCAAATTTTTTTAACGCTGTTAATCTCAAATATTTAACGGTACGACAGTGAATTTCTACGGATATTTTGTTGTCTTCGACCTCTCCATGAGATTATTTACTCATTAACTTATGAATTAAGATCCATCTGAATATTCAAATAGGAAAACCGTGCCCCTTTTCATTAGTTAGTTCCTTAGTTTATTCACACGACCATTACGCTTTGCCATTACTATTGTGTTGCTGCTCCTGCTGTCGACAAATCAAAGCGATATAACTACGAAAGAATATAATTTTAACTATGCTATAAAGCAATCATTTAATATTTCATGGAGTCGGAAGACCTCAAAGTTATTAATTTCAATGAAAAACAATAAAAACCGTGGATTTTCTACGGATACTGCTAGTTATTATTATTATCATTATTAGAGTTAGACAGTATGGAGAGACACGCTGGTAGCTTAAAGGTTATCAGAACTAAAACTGGAATCGATGAGCAGGAGTCAACCACAGCCGAGTTTGTTGACTTCAGTTTCTCCAAGGAAAGTTAGGAATCCATTATTTTTCCTTCCATATTTAAGTAACAGGCTTCACTGGGCTCATTAGTCTTGGGTGGCAGCCAGTCTAATAGAAGAACAATTATGAAGTCAAAATTTCGCAGAAGGCAAAGAGAATCCATTAAACTATCTTTCCCAAGAAAGCATGGCAGTTGCCAGATAATAAAGAAAAAGAATCTGCGAAAAGTCATGTTTACCTACGCTCGGAAGAGACATGATAATCTCTGTCTGAATGTCTGGGATGAAGATTTATCATTCTTTAAATTATCTAGACGTTGACTATTGTTCACATTTTTTTTATTATCATAAATTTTCGGGGGCTTGTGTCCTCTATATCTTTATCTATTATGACCGGCCACTATTCGTTTCCGAGCACACCCATCTACAAAGGGCGGTTAATCCAACCTTATTATTAGGTTGGTGCAAAAATAATGACGTAAGAATGTCGTTTTTTGACGTTAAAAAATGCGTCAAAAAACGACATTATTACGTCATTATTTTTGCACCAACCTAATACAAACGGCTGCTCTCTTGTTTATATAGCTACTATGCTGAGCAGAAATTAGTTAAATTTTCTGGGAGAGATTGCATAATGTGAACAATTATTTGAACAAGATCAATACACTGAAACTATCGGTCACGATGACTTGCTACTTACGTGCTTCTGAACAATTTCGACGAAATCTGATCATTTTTGTCTAACCAATTTTATTCAGACGTCTTTGGGGAAATCTTAGTATTGGTTTCATGCACTTTCCAAGAGTTTCGGGCGCCAATCCGCCGCCACAGATCGATAACCCCAGAAAGTACTGTAAATATGACAAAGGACCCATATGTGGTTAGAATTAATGGCGATAAGTAGTTGCTATACGGTGAATTGACTGAAGGAAAAAGACCAGCACACAAGCCAAAATTAAGATATAAAGCTTGCATCAAGAAAACACCGATGAAGGCCAACAATGTAAAATGACTGGGGAAAACCTTACTCTAGATATGTGTTACCCAGTTTTTTTTTCAACCAGCGCCCCCTTTGGGAACGAACGTTTTGTCACCCCTACCCTATTAAATTTCTAATATTATACAGAATTCATCTTTTATATCAAGATCACACTTAGGTATTAGTGCAGAAATATTGTTAGGTTTATTAATATTGTTTTCATTTCTATTATAAATGCCAATGATTAAAATACTAAATATGTATTTGATTGTTCATCTCATTGTTTTTATAGTGATGGCTGACTTTGGTGTTTAATGGCTAAAGCTCTTACTCTAGGTTCCTGCTGCTTAGTATTCGTAGATCTCCTCGCTTTGTAATTTACAGGATGTTTTTTTCTTTAGTAAGAAGCTACGTAACTGCGTTGAAACCTCATTCAGTCATATAAGAAGTTGAAAAAAGCAATGAAGACAAGTTCCCACAGCTTTAGATAACTTTCAGAAATTACCTTAAATAGCCACCCTGAGTATGTTCACCGCTCTCCACATGAAATAAATCTCTCAGTGCCCCCTTTCAACAGAACAGATCCCACGAAGGGGAACAAGTGCTCACGAATGGTAACACGGCTCTGGATCGTTCATTGTGAAGAGAAGCAGTGCGCAACGGTCAATGAGACAAAAAAAAGCAAAAAAAAGAGAAATATTCGTAAGGATATTCATGTCAATTTCTCTGAAAATCTACAGGAAGCCGTGTTTGCCTACTTCCGGAAGTGACATAACAATATCTATCTGAATTTCAGGGATGAGGATTTATCATTCTTTAAAATATCTAAACATTGACTATTGTTCCTATTTTTGTTATAAATTTCTAGGGATTGTACCTTATATACTATACCTCTATATATCGTGACAGGCCACTAATCGTTCCCAAGCAGACCCATCTACAAAGGGCGGCTAGCCAAACACTATTACAGACGGCTGATCTGTTGATTATACAGCAACTATGCTGGGCAGCACTTAGTTACAGTATCTGTGAAAGAGTACAAAATCTGAAAAATTATTTGAAAAAACCATTGGTCACGATGACTTGCGACTTACGTGCTTCTGAACACT
The DNA here is from genome assembly GCA_903632075.3 of Acanthosepion pharaonis. NCBI lineage: Eukaryota > Metazoa > Mollusca > Cephalopoda > Sepiida > Sepiidae > Acanthosepion > Acanthosepion pharaonis. Next base: position 3,149,817 of record CAHIKZ030001169.1, read on the forward strand.
TTATGCGAAATTTACGTAACAACTACTGTAAAAAAAAAAACACATTTGGGCAAGATAATATAAGACTCTATCAGGTCTAAAAAGCCACATCTGCGCTGCCCATATATGGAGATAAGGATGAATCTCTTCAGTCGACATTGTTGACTGGTCTGTCCAGCAGGATACGAGATAATGATTTGCCGACGACAGAAAGAAGGCATAGCCTATGGTATTCCCCACAGTAATACTTGCGTAGGCAATGCCTGCAATCGCTCTTCCTTTTACGGACAAAAATATCAGTACAACGTTTCAATCATCTGGTAAATTCTCTTCTATCCAAACCCCTTTGTATTAGGTTAGCCAGATGTTGAACCAGATTTTCACCTCCGCATTTCAGGATCTCATAGATATCGTCTATGCCAGCTTATTTTCTACTATTTAGTTATTTATATCATTTTTTTTTTTGACATCCTCAATTGAAGGAGTTTCTGCCATAACTTCGTTGCTGGGATTGTAAGGAATCATTCACTTGAGAAGGTCTAAAAAGTTTTCTTGTCAATTTGCTGATGTTCGTAACTCAAATAGATATTAGTTGTTTTTCGAAGCGGCCTCCAAAAAAATAAAAATAAAAAATAAAAAAAAAACAGATTTTTAACAGAAAAAATGTAAACATTGTTTAAAACTATTACGGACATAAAATTAACTAAAAATCGATTAATCTTATTTTTATATTATATTTTTCTATCGACCATCTTTTTCAAAATGATGGCGCTTTTATGTATTTATATTTGTTTATCTTTACATCTATTCTGAAAATTCGTAAGGCCTTGTTTTAATTTCTGTCATGATTTGTTTATCGTTACAGTTAACTACCACTAATATCGTCATTTTCTCCATCATTTATCAATGTTAGTCTTAGCTTAAGGAAATATACAGCTTATTGTCTTATAGTATGTTGCTGGAAAAATATTGATTTATAAACTCGGATTATCATAAGCTTTAATTAAACTCCGATTTCTTTAACTAAATTATATATTTTTTTCGGATATTTATTCCACAGATTTCTAACTTATCGATATTCCTATATGTTAAAACTTGTACAACGTATCCTGTCTTTTCTAGTAAATTCTGTTCTTTTCTTTTATCTATTTATTTATTTACTTAATACTTATTTAGATAGATAGATAGATAGATAGATAGATAGATATATAGATAGATATGGACAGTGTGTACTTAGGAACTAATACTGAATGGTTACTCACATTTTCATGTTTCTATGCAAGCCTGACGCTAAGTATCTTTACTCCTTTGCGGGCAGTATATACGAGGACTATTTATATATTTTATTAAGAGAAAGGGGTAGAGGAAATAGGCGGTACCCACTTTTATTTTGATTTTGTTATAGAACCCGCTAAAGAAAATATGAAACTAAAAGTGACCATTCCGTGTTGATTCCAACGTCCATACAGTTTATGTTTATATACGTCATGATACTGAGCACCCTTCACCTATAAATATAGCAAACCTTTGAACAATCTATTTAGATAGATAGATAGATAGATAGATAGATAGATAGATAGATAGATAGATAGATAGATATAGAATAGAATTAGATAGATAGATAGATAGATAGATAGATAGATAGATAGATAGATAATGGGTGGTCACTTGTTTCCAAATACATCCGCCCGCTACAGTGGCTGATGCAGACACCTGCTCAGTCATATTCATGCTTTATTTAATAACCACAGAGCCAACCCGTTGTTTATAATGCAACTATTTTTCGTTTTTTTTTTTTTTTGTATATCGGTTTCACCCCATGTAAGGTAATAAAGTCACTAAGACACAAGGGGTTACAGGGTGTGGAAGAATTACGAACAGAAACATTAACAATAAGCGGGAAGAGGAAAGAGTAATGAGGAAGACAGTAGATAGCGATTGACATTGCATTTAAATTTTAAATTATTGTTTCTGTAAAGTAAAATTATTTGACAGTACGTTCACACCCTCGATCATGATGACTTGTGACTTCGCGCTCGGACAACTATCGACAGCTTCCAAACAGTTTCATCTACCCAATTTCATTCACAAAACTTTGACTAACGCGTGGTATTGTTTTCAATCACTTACTAACGGTAGCGCAGGCATTGGATCGCCCCCACCCGCACCAATGGCAAAAAGAAGTCACCTCTCTGACAAATCTACCATAATCCGAAAGCCAATGTTCTAATCATTCTTCCACGCGCCCATGATATACGCATACATAGATATTAACAACTCCAAATAGCTAGCAAGAGAGATAGATATATTCCTGAAAAGAAAGGCAGACAATAAATTGAATTAAAACAAACATTTAAACAGGTGGCAAATCTTCGTCGTATAACAAAAGCAAACAAGACCAGAACGAACAAAAACCGAAAAAAAACCCAGAATAGGAAAAATGAAAACAAGCCCAAATGAAATGCGCTTTTGATCATCGACTGGGACGAAAACACCTGGATTAACGACAATGTTTTTCTTTATTTATCAGTGCCGGCGACCTTTGTGAGATTCTGTTTTCCACACTGAAATTCGGTTGCCACCCTCTTTGTTGTATGGCCGCTGGATTAATCTGCGCAGATCTCGTTCGCGACGAGCGATGTGACCAGGATAGTTATAAAAATAACAGGGAAGTGTTTAACACCAGGAATAGAACAACTGGTCAGATTGATGTACAGCTTAGCAATGTCTCAATGCATATCCTCTTATCTATCATATTATATTAGGTACCTCCATTAGGTCACGTAAAAAAGCAGCATATCACGATGAAAAAAGGCTCATAAATCAACCAAAACAAAGTTTTGTCTCAATATGTTGTTATTAATTGAAAGCTAAAGTATTAAATTTATTACTTACAGTAAGTGACATATTCTGATGTATTTCAAAAATAATTTCATTCATTTCTGAATAAGTCCAGAAAGTTTCATTAAAATCCTACACTTATTTGATTTTTGCAAGAATTTCCTAAATTAACGTGTGTTTTCCTCGGGAAAAGCGTAAAATAAAACAATTTTTTTCTCTCTCTCTTACTGTGCTGTCGTAAAAAAAAAATTTAACCAAAATTTCTACGTGCTAGAAAGGAGTAAAAAATTTCAAAAAATAATTAAAAAATACTTTGGTCTTTCTTCTTCATAACACCATAAACATATTGCGACAAAAGTTTGTTTTCGTTGATTTATGGACCTTTTTTCATCGTGATATGCTGCTTTTTTAAGTGACCTAATGGAGGTACCTATATTATATAGTTTTGTCAACATGCTTTCTAGATACGAATCTACCTTTTTTAGTATGTACCTCCACTAATTCGCTGAAAAAACAGCAAAACATGATAAATGAATGTCCCCAACTTTATAAAAACAAAGTTGTATCGTCAAAATGTTTATGTTATTGTTAAGAGGAAAGACCAAAGTATTTTTTTTAATTATTTTATCATTCTTTTAATCGTTTTTAGCACGTTCGAAATTTTGGTGAAACATCTTTTTTTCTGCACTGCTGGTTGGCATAATATTCACGATTAGTGTTTTAACGCCTTTGTTTTCCTGTGAAAAAATAGTTGTCGGATTTTAATGAAACTTTCTGGACTTATTCACAAATGAATGAAATTATTTTTTACATTTATTTTTTTAGAAAATCTTGATAATTTTATTTTACTTATGTTAGCCACCCCTTAATTTCGAGAAAATAAATTTTAATCGTAACATTTCTTTTATTAGTTTAAAGTAGAACTCCTTGGAGAATGTAAATAATCATTTTTTTTTTAAATTGCATCTCATTTCTCGAATTTCTGCTTTGAATCGTAAAATAGAAAATGTAATAAAACTGACATAATTTAACTAGTTATGTTTTTAATTATTTTTATGAATAAGATTTATTAAGGACGCTATTGTCTTAAGAATCTTTTTCGATGAATAATGAATTTTTACAAGAATTGTTTGATTTTTTTTAATTATAATATTTTATTATAATATATTTTTTATTCTATTTAAAAATTCTACATTACTTTAATTGCGATAGATGAAAACTCTATGTAAATCAAAAATTGAAAAGCTTAATAAAAATCATTTTGTACCAAGATTTTTAAAATAATATTTATTTTTCCTATGTATATAAAATGTTTACATATGCCCATTTTTTAAAAGTATGTTTGACCATACACAATATTATCAGAAAATAAAAGCGATGAATATAGTAAATTTAAAGTCACCATTCCTAAAATTGGATTACAGTGAGTATTTTCCATCACTTTTAAGATCACTGAGTACTCGAAAATTATATAAAAAAGGTACTCATGTCAATTTCTTAAATTATGTTTTATAGATAAAGTCTCCATAGACCAACAATTAATCTAGCATCCTCTAGTCAATCACGTAAAACATAGAGACTGTCGATTATAAACACAGCTAGAGTTTGTTTCAAAAATACATGTCGACCGTATTTTAAAATTAGAGTAAATAATGTTTGATCCCAATTCATATATATATATATATATATATATATATATATATATATGTATATATATATATATATATATATACGTGTGTGTGTGATTATAAAAATATATAGAAAATAGGAAAGAACTCATTAGGTAAAAAATCCAAAGTTCTTTCGTATTTTTGTTATTATTTTTAAAAATAGTGCTCAATACAAAAGTAGAGCATAAATATAATTATTTATTTAAAAATATGATTCCAACGCTACATAAGAGTTCTCATGTTTCAAAACAAGATGCGAAAACTTCAATATAATTATTTGAATTAAATTGAATTAAAGTACTAAACTCTGTTCCATCTTCAAGCGAAAATCCCAGTAAAATTTATATATATATATATATATATATATATATATATATATATATATATATATATATATATATATATATATATAATGAACATAGAAGTCAACACTTAGAGGCGACTAGCATGAAACAGACTGTCGCCTCTAAGTGTTGGCTTCTATGTTTCTTTTATATTTACACACGCTCTATCTCTGATATTGAGCACTTTATCCCATAAATATAGCACACCTTAAGACTATATTTCTTCATATATATATATATATATATATATATATATATATATATATATATATATATATATATTGGCAGCCAATTTTACTTTAAATTGCGAAGAGTTAGATAAAGTACATTGTCAAGAAAAGAGATTATATTTAAATAAATTTTTGTCTTATAAAATAAATAAGGTTAGCTCTCTAGATGAAGTAACAGATGTGATTCATTTGTGAAAATAGTGTTACTAAATTCTGAATTATTTTACTTGCTAATTCTTGACTTATTTAAAAAATATAATAATTTGGGCTAATTTGGTCTACACATTTAAAAGAAATGAATGTGTAAAGTGGACAAATGTTTATCCATCATCTGTATGAAGGCAACTATTGACAAGTGTCTATTTCTTCGTTCCTAGCGTCAAATAAAATATTTGTTAAATTGCATCACCCTTTGAGAAACAGTCTATCTAGAAGAAAGTAACGCACAAACTGTACTCAGTTGCACTGTCTTTCCTAAGATAACGCGGAAATTTTCAGACAATAAAGAAAACGGTTGTGGGGAGAGCTAGTTCCTGAAAGGAGAGGGAACTTAAATGCAATCTTCAGGCCATCTTTATCCCTGATATTAAGAACTTTTAGTCATTCTGCTCTGTCGTTACTTCCATGGAAAGTGCTCGGATGAACTGCATTACTTCGTTCCGCCATTGTTTAGGACTCACCCTGCCAATCACATTGCAGCAAATCAGCCTCTTTGCCTCCGTATCTCAATGGCGAGAAATAAATTCCACTGGAGCAGCTTCTTCCTGCCAACCACATCTCTGTGGAAAAGAACTCCGAAGAAGATGTTTCCTCGATCACTATAACCTGTCTAGGGTTAACCGCTATCTTCGTCGCAAAAACTCTGCCTCTTACTTACTAACCCTCTATCCCGAGTAACCGCTGTTCTTGAACTAGGGGAACCTATTCTAAAATAGCTTATTACATAGTGCGATAGAAAGCCCTCTCGCATGTGAAACAGTCACCTGGGTTGTGCTAATGAACTCCTATAAATGGTAACGGTGTCTTCATCGGGTATTGATTTCTTTTAAATTAGTTGTTAACAGTTAAACGTTATCAGTCATATGATAAAACCACATGGACAGCATTTTTGAATCAAAATTCGTAAAAGCAATGAGTTTTGAAACCCAGGAAATTGAACTATATTATTTTTACTTGTCTTTCCAAAATGAACTTTGGATAATATCTTGACAGAAATTCCCCCTTGTTTAAGAAGGATTCTTCGTAATTTGGAAAAGAGGATGATTGCAATTGACTTAAAATCCCTGTCGTTTTCAAAATAATACACGGAATATATATATATATATATATATATATATATATATATATATATATATATAAAGAAAAACAGACCACTTTCAGGTCAATAATATACAAATACCCCGAACCTGTTATGAATGAAAAGATCCTTGTTTTTATAAATTTCTGCTGCATTAGTTCTTATTTTTACTACAAGCTTTCGTCTGTTCCTACAGACATCTTCAGGTATGGAATAGATGTAATAAGAACTAATGCAGCGGAAATTTATAAAAACAAGGATCTTTTCATTCATAACAGGTTCGGGTTTTTTGTATATTATTTGAATTGTTCGCGACGATGGATTTCTCGCCAATTAAATCATTAACCTTTGTATTTGTTTTTGTATGAATAATTCATGAATTTGTAAATTGATTGCCCCTTTTTTTAAATTAAAATAACTGATCCAAGTGCAACTTTTGGATAATAAGTGCGACATTACTGTAATTATTGAACAATATAGTTCATGCCACTTTGACAGAAAATTTACCAGTAAAAAAGAATTCGCTTATCACCATATTTGTACAAGAACGCACAATTATAAAATTTAAAATCAAACTCAGCGTTGCTACTGCACGCTCCAAAAACAATAACTCATTTCTAATAGCATTTTTCGGATACAGCAATACATATATTTTCGTTGTCCTCTTATTACTGAGAGTAAAAACAAGAACAACATCTATTCCATACCTGAAGATGTCTGTAGGAACAGACGAAAGCTTGTAGTAAAAATAAGAACTAATGCAACAGAAATTTATAAAAACAAGGATCTTTTCATTCATAACAGGTTCGGGGTTTTTGTATATTATTTGAATTGTTTGCGACGATGGATTTCTCGCCAATTAAATCATTAACCCTTGTATTTGTTTTTGTATGAATAATTCATGAATTTTTAAATTGATTGCACCTTTATTGAAAATATATATATATATATATATATATATATATATATATATATATATATATATATATATATATATATGTGTGTGTGTGTGTGTGTGTGTGTGTGTGTGTGTGTGTGTGTATTAGCTGGGGAAATAGTCTTCAATATTTTGGATAGATGGATGGTAGATATAAAGATTTGGACATAGAATAATAATAATAATAATAATAATAATAATAATAATAATTTCTTTTCCGTTTTAATTAAACCTCAATCCATCTCTCTTTATCTATCCCCCTTTTTCTCTCTCTCTCCCTTTCTCTCTCTCTCTATCTCAATAAGTGGATATTGAAGTCAACAGGTGGCAGTTTGTTTCACGCTGAGCGCAATCCTCAGGCCTGACGATTGCGCTTAGCATGAAACAGACTATCGCCTCTGGGCGTTGAATTCAATGTCCACTTTTATATTCAATTACGCTCTATCCCTGATATTGAACATTTTAAGCCATGAACATAGTATACCAGACAACTGTATTTTATCATCATATATATATATATATATATATATATATATATATATATATATATATATATATAAATTTGCACTTTATCCCATAAATATTCCACACCTTATAACTATATTTCTTCATATGTGTGTGTGTGTGTGTGTGTGTGTGTGTTATTTATGTGTGTGTTTGTTAATTATGTGTGTGCCTGAGTGCGTAAAGATGAAAGTTTACAGCTTTAATTTTTATTTATTTATTTTTTTATTCCAGTGTATGTTTGGAGCTATCCTTACAAGCACTGCTAACTCATGCAAGGGACATTCCCTCAAACTTCACTCTTATCTCCAGCCAACATGTTAACAGAATGAAATCTGAAATTTAACACTCCAGTGGCAATAAATTCATTAATACTTATTTCGGTTCCTTTTATGCCATTCAAATTTCATGAAAAAAATCATCAATTGATTAACTGCCGAATTGAAATCACAATTAAGTTAATCAGCGGCAATAATTTCCCAAATTGGGGAATTATTCTTATTTGATATTCTTATATATATTTAATTTTTGTTCTTTTATTTATCAGAATTATTAAGCTTGAACTTCGTTTAGCTGTTGTTGTAATTATTTCTATTGTAAAATTTAATATTGTTATTATTTAATCATAATTTTACGTTGTTATTGCTATTCTTTAGTGTTTATTTATCATTTTTCCTCATTAATTTTAATATTGAGTTAACGATACATCTGAAACAAAAAGCAAAACAAAAAAAAAATGTCCGTTCCTAATTTGAACATTGTATTGTTTCATTCATCGCCTCGGAGTAGTATATCCACTGCATTATCTCCCCTTACTGCATTCAGATATTGAACGCTCAGTTTGATGAAAACAAAAGAAGATTTTAAAAAAAAATAACAAAGATATAAAATAAAATAAAAAAGGCGCCATTTTCACTGGAAATATTTACCTCCTGCAAGGGAAAAGACACGATTCCTCTTTACCGCTGCCCCTCACCGCTCTATTTTTTTTTGTTCTTGTGTGTGTGTGTGTGTGTGTGTGTGTGTGTGTGTGTGTGTGAATTTTCTATTCATTTACAAACCCATCCACGTGCAACCAGATCTGATTTTCTTATTTGACAGGGGATTGCCTTTGTTTTAACTCGTGACATTCTTGCGTGCTTTCTTGACAAATTCACCGGGAAGGAAAAGCTGCGTTCTTTTATTTTACATGCGTGGCATTGCTGCGAGATTGGAGAGTTGAGGTCTTAAAAAGGGGGAATTTCTTGAATATTACCGATGTGAAATGCACCACTTCTATATCGCATGATGTCACAAGTACAAGACATGCATTGACCGGTTAAATGCGACAGATTTGTATACAAATACGTATATTTTTTTTTAGTATCTCAGCTGATATAAACACATGCGCAGTAACGGTAACGGTAAAAAAAACTTTCCATACTGAACATTGATAGTAAAACATAATTTATCAGTCACTTTCTAGCCGCCCATATATATATATATATATATATATATATATATATATATATATATATATATATATATATATATAACAGAAGATGTATCTATCTATCTATCTATCTATCTATCTATCTATCTATCTGTCGAATGTGGCAGAAGACCAGTTTATTTGGGTTCTCTGAGCCCGTAGGCTCAGCCCAAAATATTCCTGAAATTGATAGTAAACTGAACATTGATAGTAAAACATCATTTATCAGTCACTTTCTAGCCGCCCATATATATATATATATATATATATATATATATATATATATATATATATATGCTACAGAAGATCTATCTATCTATCTGTCGAATGTGGCAGAAGACCAGTTTATTGTGGATTCTCTGAGCCCGGGCTCAGGACCTGTCTACCTCCCCAGACCAAACTTTGCCCTTCGGCAAAGCTTCGTCCGGATTCGGAGTTTGACAGCTGAACAGTTTATATCATCGTTCCCCGAAGCCTTCTGTCCTACTCATCTTATAGTAGGCGGAAGATTCTAACATAAACTCTTTAGAAGGAGGACACTACAAACCCAAGGACAGTTACATCGTTATTTTGGGTAACTGTGTCTGGTTGGTGCTCATACTATCTCTTAGTGGTTTCGAGTTTGTGCTTCTTGCATATCTTCCAGTACACATATGTCGCTACCTTGTTATGTCTGTGAGTATATTCATTTTGTGCCAGTTCCGGACATCTTGAGATAATATGGTCAAGAGTTTGATCACATTTTCCGCAGTTCCTGCATTTCGGGTTAGTTCCAACCTTGATTATGTGACAAATGACATGATCTGGTTGCAAGGCATTGGTCTTGAGCTGCAAGAATTAGGCCATCCCTCTCAGCTTTCACCCCGGTGCTCCCCAGCCACTGATGTATCCTGTGTTGGTCCACAATTGCTTTTTTCGTTCTTTTTAGGTATTTATCATGCAACACCTCACTTTTTTTTCTTTTTCTTTTCTTTTTTTTTTTTTGTAATTTCATTTGGTTAAGTTGTTTTATTTTCTGTTTTACTCATTTGGCGTAGATGGTATTCGATTCGTTTTTTGTTGGTAGTGTTTCAGGTAGATTAAACTGTTTCTTGAAGAGTGCAGTTTCTTTGTTTTTGTGAGGCAATGCTTCCAATCCGATTATTGTAGTTTTTAGAGTTAGTTCAAGTTTGATTAGACTTCGGCCTCCTAAAGCTCTTAGTACGTACAGGATATCCATATCTTATTTCAGGTGGCATATCTTCATGTATGTAAGGATTTTTCTGGTCTTGACGTCCAATCGTTTAATATCACTCAACTTCCATTTAATAACGTTGAAGCTGTATGTTAATACGGGTATAGCGAGGGTGATGATAACCTTTATTTTACTGGCCCCATTAAGTTCTCTTTCTACTATCAAACGCTCTCTCATATAATATTCTTTTCGGAGCTTTTTCTTCATAATTGAATGTTGTATTCCGTCTGCTAAATATTTGTATGTACCATCTTGGTCTAGTTCCTTCATCACGTTGTTGATATCAACGTCGAAATCTGTAATTTTCCTTAGTTTACCGCCTCTTAAGGTGGCTTTGGAACATTTGTCGATTCCAAACTCCATCCTAATGTCTTCACTGAAGATTTTGAAAATGATGAGTAGGTTTTTCTGCTGGTTGTCTTCTTCGGCAAACGTTTTAAAATCATCAGTATAGAATAGATGATTCAATTTGCTATTCTGTGACTTGTATCCGGAGCTACTGTTGTTCAGTAGGCAGCTGAGTGGCGCTAATGCAGGGTAGAAGTGGTGACATTGAATCTCCTTGGAATATCCCGCTTTTGATGTTCATTGGTCTCGATTTTAATCACCCGTTTGTATGGTTTAGGTTTAGTGTAGCCTCCTAGTTTTCTATCCTCTCCGTTATGAATTTGACCGTTGTGGAGACATACTCTGTATAGTTTAGGTTCATTTCTATCCAGTGGTACACTCTCGAAAGCCTTTCTGTAGTCGGTCCCTGCCATTAAAACGTTACTTTTCCTTGTTTTCACCTCTTCCAATATTGTTTTATTGATAATTAGTTATAATTATTATTTTTTTTCACAGTTAAGACTTTATTATCGGGTAATTAATACATGGATGACAAGCCACGATTAGCGGCCATAGTTATCTAGCAATTTTTCTGTAAATCTAATTGTTCATAATTTCATGGATTATTCTCGCTGTTAAGTTGAAGCTTCTTTATTATTATTATTATTATTATTATTATTATTATTATTGTTTTTATTGGTTTTTATTAATACTCTTGTTATGATTATCATTGTTTTTGTTATTATTATTATTATTATTATTATTGTTGTTGTTATTGTTATTGTTTTTATTATTATTGTTGTTATATGGACACCTGGTAGAGAGGATACTCGCTTCGCATTCTGACCATGAGGACAGGGTTCGAATCTCAACATTTCCTGATGTTATCGGACTGGAGGGGTCGCTTTTAACCATAGGAAAGTGCCTGAAAAATATATCCCTTGTTGAAACAAGACTTGTGAGTAAAATTGGGTAAACAGAACCCTTGGGTCCGTCGATAGCTGTCGTGGCATGAGCATGCTGACCTTGTTCAAATTGTTGATTACGCTAGATAACAGGCTCTCTCCTAGAAACTGTCACTAAGGTCTCCTCTAGATAGTTGCAGTATAAACCACAGTTGGCCTAATGGTTGTTGAATAAGTACAAAATTCGCCTGAGCAAGGGTCTGCAATAGGGATTGCTTAGCCGCAAGTGTAGACTGGTTTCATCGAATGCATTTGGCCAGCCCTACTATAATATTATTGTAGTTATTATTATTATTATCATTATTATTATTATTATTATTATTATTATTATTATTGCTGTTGTTATTAACATTGCTATTATTGTTGCTAATAATACTGGCGTTATAGTGTTATAATTTTATTATTATTATTATTATTATTATTGTTGTTGTTGTTGCTGTTATTGTTGTTTATTACAAATCTTATTCTCTGTAAAATCGTTAATGAGTTGATACCAAATAAATATACATTAAATGTCTAATTCATATTTTTGTCAGTTTTTTCTTTTGTTTTCCGTTAAGTTTCTTATGTTTTTAGAATTAGTTTGTCTGTCAATTAGACAACATTGTTCTAATATATATATATATATATATATATATATATATATATATATATATATATATATATATATATATAGATAAATTTATTTATATATATATATAAATTTATATATATATATATATATATATATATATATATATATATATATATATAATCTATCATAATCACCCTATATATATATATATATATATATATATATATATATATATATATATATATATATATATATATATAGTGGACTGCAATTGCGAAGTATGAAGCCCTTTAGAACTGAATTGCCTGACTGCCAACACATATGATTTGCTTATAATGGTGAAAAATTTTATAGCACCCGAAACATGTTAGGGAAGAATTGTTAACAGAGTAATGGTACATACTGTGTAGCGAAAACTGCAAACAGCTCTTGTCAAGTTTGACGCCATATCTCCACGTATAGTTTTTAGATTATTTAAATTATTGATATTCCTTTTCAAATTAGCTTCGAGCACATCAGTATTCATCCATATTTTTCTTTCTTTCTATGTTTTCTTTTTTTTCTCTACCCATGTTTCATTTTTGTCACTATCCCTAGTGTTAGATTAAGCTTCAGCTCTCTTATCTTTTATAACTGTCCGCTTGAAACTTATTCCGAATAAACATCCACTAATCTATTTTTCTTCACAATTTTTCTTTTATGCTGCTTTCTTACTTTCTTTTTTCTCATTTTTCAAGTTTATTAATCTTACCTTTGTTTAACTATGTAAAATCTCACGACCTCAAGCGGATAGTGACCTCCTGCTCATCTCATAGTATTGGTCTAGGTAGGATATATGAAAATAACTACGCTGGACAGCAAATATACTTAATTCATATCTCTTTTTTTCCTGTTTTTTTTTCTATTTAAATCGTGCTTTCTTGCTTTCAGTTTTTGCTTTTAGATACAGCCCTATAACTTCCTATAATTTTAGATATCGCTCCATAACTTCCTATAATTCTATATCCATGCCTTTATTTTTAATAGTACTCTTTCTACCGAATCAGTGTTTACTCATCTTTTCTATCCTCTTCACCTTGTAATATATTTTCTTTTCTTCAGCTTCGAGAAAACCACATCAGACCTCCCGCCATCTTTTCCTTCTATTTTATATAATATCTCACAGTTTCAATGTTGTGATACTTCTATCTTTTTGTTTCTATCTTTTAAGTTCTCTTCTTTCTGACAAAAATGTGAGTTAATTGTAGATAAAAACTCCATAATTACCTCTTACCTTGTCTCAGTTCCATATAACACACGCACTCATTTCTCCTACTTTGCTGCTAAAGAAAACAAGAATCTTTATATATTTCAAAATGCACTCACTAGGGAATCCTGTTCAAATTCCTTTCCCAATTCCGCTATGACAACGTTAAATCAATTTTTCACCTCTATTTCCTTTCTTTATCATCTCATTTCTTCTATTTAGTCCCCCCTTACAACCCTAACAACGAACTTAATGCCTTTTAATGGTGAATAAACTTCCTTCTTCTATCCCTCCTCCTCCTCATCGTTCCAGTATCTCCCTCTTCTTTCTATTCAAATCTCTATTATTTATGGTTTTATCTTTCCAAATCTCCAGAGCAGCAAATGATCCCATCATTCTCCTTTCCACACTTCCGCTTCCGTCCTGATCATCTGCCTTCACGCAACTTTATGATTTGTTTTCTCTAGGCTTGTTTGCGCATGCACTCTCTTACACGCATGCGCACACTTATTAGTTTTGTTCATGTTTGTATACATATTTTTTGTCTTATTGCATACGTGTTTATGTAAAGTTGTATCGCTTTCTACATTTTTTTTCATTTAAGTGAATGCACACCGTTATGTTAAATATACTTTTTCTGGAGTTGTGTAGATAAGTTTAAGCAGTCCCTTTATCTTGATATTAACTCAGCTAGTATTTATTCATCTATTTATTTATTTGTCACTTCATTTGATCCTGCGTATCTGTAAATTTGTGTTTCCAATTTGGATTTCATGCAGGCGTCTATGGTTGTTTGTACAAATATCTTTATGTGTTTTTGTTTGTATTAACAAATGTGTTTTACATGTTGGCGTACAATTCTGCTGTTTGCGAACACTTGTTAGAAGTACAATAATTTGTCACAAGTTTAATATGCTTCAATGTATCAAATACATATATAAGTGATTATTATGTCTTCTGTTTTATCATTATCAAGGATCTCCGTTCCTCAAAATGAGACTTTATGTCCATACAAGTGTTGATTTGATTTGAAATGCTATGCTTTTACAAATGCAGACGATCATGTCTCGCCACAGATTCTTATTATCTGTTAGTTGTTATGCTCTCTTTGAAAGGATAGTTATGATGTTTCCCTTTGACGTGTCTACGATTTTGAATTCATATTTTCCTTTGTCCGAAATTGATTGTCAATCAGATCTAAAGAACCTAATCTATGGTCTATTTAATGCATATATGGAAAGAAAAGAGATGAATTAATGTCTTTCCTACAGATTATTGTTTGAAAATTCTGATTTTTCCTTTTTTTAACTTGAATGTCAAACAAGTCAGAACTACCCAAATAATTAACCCATAGCCAGAGGGAGATGTGTTAAATTGATGCTTTTCCAAATAACATTTGTGCAAAAGTTCAGATTATTCCTTATCTTACATAGGTTGCCAATCAAGTCTAAAAAAAAACAATTCCAGATTACGATTTAACCCATATCTAGAGTGAGATGAGATGGTTTCATGCCTTTCCTAAGAATATTTGTGTGAAATTTGAATGCAACTGGGGTACGGATTTCAACTCGGCTAACCGATTCCTCGTTCCAAGTCGATATTTCTTATACTAGTCGCCCAATATAGCTAGCAAACAAAATAACGTTGCTTGTACGTTTCTGCAACGTCACACAGAGATCGGAAAATCATTCTAATGGTCGTAAAGTTTGTTTTTTTTATTAAGAGAAAATGGCTAGTAAATTCCAGAAATATATTAGAACGTGAATTCGTCATCTAAATTATTGATGTTCAATTTCTAAAAAATCCGAAAAGAAATGCAATGCCTTCTGTATGTTATTGCTAAGTGAAGGAAACTGATCTGATCTTATAATTGGACAGAACAGAATTTTTCAGCTACAACACATCTCCATATCGCTGAAATGTTGTAAAAACGTTGGGATGAGCGTTCAATTTGGGGCTAGGAAAATAGATGATTGCAATGTTACAGTAACATCGCCACGACGTCACCTATCTACCAACCAAAATATAAAATGTCTGCAAGCAAGCAAGAATGTTCTGTGATAGTTTGGTTTAAGTTTTTGAATTCCAAATTTTCCTCCTGCCAGTTCGGTGGCCGCTTGTAGCTAAAAATCCCCGTCTACCATCCTAAAGAAACCGCACCAGGGAGAAGAGATTGAATTAAGATTATCTCGAAGAGATTTATGCGTGGAATTGTAATAAAACCAGGAAATGGGATGATAGTGAATTCATACATTTTTTGTTCTTGAGAATTAACAATAAAATCACTATTTATTTATTAGAATGTTTATTAACAATAATAATTTTATACAACATTCTAAAAACTAATACTATTATATTAAAACTAATATAATGTTATAACTGATCAGTACGAAATTTTCCAGCTACAGCACTTCGTAACGTGAGCATAAATTTGTGGCAGCTTGGGAATGAGCCGGTCAGTTTGAGCCAGGTCAACACAATATCATTCAACCACCAAATCAAAATACAACGTATTTGCAATGTTTCGAGAACGTTCCCTGTTGGCTGGGAAATACAGGGTATAATGAATAAATAGTCCCTATTTTATAATTTCATCCATGCGCATTATTTATGTTTAATTTTGTTGACTGCACAATATAGTAAGGTCATTTAGGCACCGTCTGTAACAAAAAGAAAGCCATGACGAAATCCACTTCGCTAGAAATTTGGAAACAGTATTCTCTACTCTTTTGCATTCGCGTCGGAACCTCCAAAACGAATATTTCAGAGCGTTTGAGTGTCGAACTGAAGACTATGCAGAGAATTCGGAAATGGTTGGATGAGTCCATAACTTCCTACGCTTTGTAGCTATTAGTATGGTTTGTCTTACACCATACCTCCCAGTCACTGTTCTGTCATCCATTTACACAAGGGGGTTAAATAGATTACTCACTTCTTTTCACACAATTTCTTGTCTTCAGTATGTCTTCTGAATGTTAAATACACCTTCAATGTCATGTGTTCCAGAAAATTCATTTGTCGCTTTTTGATTCTAAGTGTAATTGTACTTTTTTTTTCATTATAATTAAAACGTCTTCGTTCCTCGCATGCTCTGCATATGGAATTTGCACAGTTTTTCTGTAGAACAACATATTTGTTGTCCCAAGTGTCTTCTTTATCTGTCAGGATATTGTCCATCACTCTCTGCCATAAAGGGAGAAACGATATATTCCGGTATCCGTCTATATTTTCATAGATGAATTATGTACACTATTTACATTATTAGGATTATTGTCCTCATCTTTGTCGCCATAATTATTACAACGTTTCAGTCGCTGTACGCTCCGGCCTTCTTCGGGTGGTTGGAATGTCGAACTGAACCTTTTATTTCGCTCACTGTGGTAGACTTTTCTAGTTTCACATGCTATGTTTAATGGACATATGGCACAGTGGACAAAGGCGTTAGTTAGATCCAGTAACAGGACAGAAAGAGTGTGGGTTCCATACCCAGTTAAGGCATTAGAGAACTTGGAGAGGGGAATTAACAGGAGATAACTGATAACTGACATCCATTAGACATGGCACATGGAAGTAGAACAGTCTACCTCAGTGAGCATAATAAAGTGTTCAGTTCGACATTCCAACCGCCTGAAGAATGCTGGAGCGTACAACGCCCGAAACGTTGTAATAGATATGGTGACAAAAATGAGGACAATAGTCCGAATAATGTAAATAGTAATATTTTCCGGTTTCTTAATACTTTGCTGAGATTTTCGAAGGTATCATTCGATATTCCATTGCACCTTCGAATTTGTTGCCCCATTTTCCGTCCAATGTTATTTCCAACTCCAGATATTTAACTTTTCCTAACAGCTTCATTTTGGCATCTGTAATTTGTAGGTCGCATCTTAGGTTGTTCCCCTTACTGACAACCATACATTATGTCTTCTTACAAGTAATGCTTAGTTCTTTCTCCTCTCTTTCCTTTACTGCACCCTGTAAGAGTTCATGCAGTTTCCATTCAGTGTCTTCTATCGAAACTGTCTAATGATAATAAATAATTTAAAGATTACGGAATCCTTAAAATACTAAACAGTGTCAATCTGAGAGAAAAAAGTTATAAAAAAAGGAGGAACATAGAAATGCTGAAGTGAGTGGTGTGCAAGGAATTCGGGAATAACTGATCATGTAGAAAGGGAAAAGGGTGGGAATCGGTACTTGTGGAATGAAGTGAAAATACAGAACAAGGAAGAAGACGGGGGAGTTAGGCGTCTGAAACAATCAGCTCATATGGTAGTCTATGAGAACCTCCTTTGTTGGCCTAGCATAGAAATAAATACAGCATAAATAAATAAATACTAGCATAGAAATAAATACAGACGGTAATAAAGAAAGAAAGACAAATGACTTCAAGACTTCAACACCACCAGCAGCAGCAATAATCAAATCATGGATAGCTGCAGGCAAAACATGACAGTCAGAAACAGCAGGCACAGCCTAATCAGCAGCCATGGTTAGGTTAACTCCAGCTAATTGTCCTACGGGGCCTTGGCCTAGTTGGTTTGTGAATTTGGTGTCACTGGTTCTGGCCGTGTGGAAACGGGCGAGCAATAACTGAACAGTATTAAATAAAGAATAAGATATCTCTGAACATGAGCAGTGGATTAAAGGCTTCAGTTCAGAATTCACTGTAGTTTACCTAGATCCATATACCTTTGAATAAAGTCTGAAGAAGACCGGAGAACACGACTGAAACGTTGTGATAAAAAACAAGGATGAAGACAATAGTTTGAATATAAATAGTGTAATATGAAATTACTAAATCAACTAAAAAGAATACAAAGAGACTACTCAGTGGGTAGAGCTATTCGTATAAAATGTTCAAACGAGAAATCTGAAAACATGAGAAGCAAAATTCTTTAGGAGTTTGAGATTTAAGCTTATCACACATTTCACAGATGATGATAACATAAACGTTGTAAACATGAACGGCTAAACAGGAAGTGGGGGGGTCGTTCTAAGTCAAAATCGATAAACGGGAATGCACTTCTGGTATCGTTCAACGAGCTTTTTCATCCCTTCCGAAAAGAAGCTTTGCGGTTGCTCATGAAGTCACGTCTGCTCCTCTTACTTGTTTACGCACACAACGCGTACAAACTTTATGGTATCCCAACTCATCATGCGCTATGTCTTGTGCAGATCGATAGCTGATGACAATCATTGCCACCATTTATTGTACATGTGATTCATCGGTCTTCCCTGATTAAGGCGGGGTGGTAGCACCTGTTAGGGTCCCAGCTATGGAAAAAATAGCGTCACCCCCAAAAGAAAAACACCATGAAAGTACAAAATTCATTTTTAGAGTAAAAATATCAGCAATACCTTTTTATATTAAACAAAATACCATCGATGCATATTTATAGTAAAATTACCAACAGTACATTTTAAAAATAAAATCGCCAATACATTTCCAAGCAAAACGATCAACAATACATTTTATCTGTATTTGAGTCCATAAAACTGTGTTCATAATAATTTGATTTTGGCATTAATTAACCCATAGAGGTTAACCGGCATTAATTAACCCATGGTGGTTAACCGGCATCATTTAACCCATGGAGGTTAACCGGCATTAATTAACCTATGGAGGTTAGCCGGCATTAAGTAACCAATGGAGGTTAACAGGCATTAATTAACCCATGGAGGTTAACCGGCATTAAGTAACCAATGGAGGTTAACCATTATTAATTAATCCATGGAGGTTAACCGGCATTAATTAACCCATGGAGGTTAACCGGCATTAAGTAACCCATGGAGGTTAACCGGCATTAAGTAACCCATGCCGCTAAACAAAAATAACCATACAATTGACCAAGGCATCCACCCTTTGGGTGAGTCTTAACGTGCGCTATATTGATGGGTGACCAAATCGTCTTTCATCTGTTACACTTTACAAGTGTACCAGATGAAAGATGCCTGTCTATTTATTCACATTTCTCTGATTCATGTGCGTGCTTCATACTGCGCTGACGTCCAACTCTACTCCTTTAATTATCGCTCCAGTGCGTTGTTTTGCGATGCTGCAATCGCTGAGCAGAGAGGTCATACGTCTTACCTTATTGCTACTTGCTGCTCGACTGAACGCTGGAATCCTAAGCCGTTATTCCATTTACACGGGTGGCACGGCACGCCAACATTTCTCTGTTATTTTTACGAGCGTAATTTCAACATTTCATTTACTTTCTGATTTACACTCGTAAACTAACAAAAATCTGTGCAATAAAATCTTGAAAGTTATAACGAAATTCGGGAAATAATTCCATTGATATTTATAAAGCATCATTTTTACATTTGTATCAGCAAATGATTTCTGTGTCTAGAATCAGAATTTGGGAATTGATGTCATTTTATGAAATTTAAAATCATCAATTCTATTATTTTAGATAACATTGTAATAGGAGAGTATCATAGAAGAATGTTTTATTCTCCCATTTATTTCTTGCATTATGCGTATCATTATGTCCGTGATATAATAACACCGTATTTCACGGAGAGAACGGAATGCATGAGAGAAAAAAGAATGACAAATATACTTTGCTCTCAGAAAGATTTTCGTACTACAAAAACATACACAAAACTATATATACATATATACAAATGTGTCTCAAGTGGAGAATAATATATCACAAATATCAGCACAGCAAGCAGAGAGTAAGACACAAAAAGGAAAGGTCTTACATATAATATGGAGATACTTCTGTGTCTGGAGAAGCAATGTTTAGGAGTTCAGATTCAAACGTACCAGATTCATCTTCTATGTCACAGGCGAAGAAAACAGTCTTTGTTTTTTTTTTTACCAAATTGAGAACTGCGTTGCCTCTTGTAAAATTGATGTATCACGCGTTTTCGAGATATCAGAGAGAAATAAGGAAGACGAACTCGTGGGTAATTAATGAAATAAAAGGTTTACTACTCGAAGGCACACTTATCAGTTGGCCTAATAATAACTCTGCTCACCTCAGCTTATCTCGGTTTTTTTTACATGAACGGACGATTCCATTCACTTATGTTATATATGACAAAGATTTAACATCTACCCGGGCCATAGGGATGGGGAGGCAGATGTTCGATTTGGCTGCTGTAAACAAACAGAAATTGATTGCCGTTTTTGGGTGGAGTGACTTCACTAATCGACCATCACGTGACGCATGTGTCTTTATTCAGCCAAAAAAGATAACCGCTTACTGTATCGACAGCATCAATAATAATAAACCATCTCTGAAAGCATAGTAATGTACTCATTATATCTTATTATAATTTAGTAGTAAAGAATTATTTTTTCTCGTCTTTAAGCTGCGTACTTGATTTACAAAAAAAAACAATCTTAATTCCAAGAGAAAGCGAGGTTTACGGCTATAACAGATGAAAACACCGGTTCCCGTCCGATTACCAAATTTGAGCAAAGTAGAGCCTGGTCAGGACCTAGAAGTGTGACCGCTTCGAAATACCAGGTGATATAAGATTTTTATATGTTCTTGATTTAATTGATAACGGGTCGAAGTGAGAAGCCGTAGACACGAGTTAGATTCGAATTAGAGTCGGATTGGTTACATATAGTCACACCCAAAAGCCCTTGGCATTGAAGCCACCTCTTCTCAAAACCAGCTTTGCGTTAAATAGTAGAACTTGTATCTAAAATTAATTATTATCTACAAATAATATTAATATGATATTCACCCGCAAAAAAATAGTTGTATAATCCAAAAATATATTTCGGCGCAAAATAATCTACAAAAGATTGATATGTTGTATAAAATATCAATAAATCTGAGAAGATAAGAGGACCTTCCATCAATATGGTTGAGCCTAAGCTCCAGGACAGTGATTCTTGCGCTTTCTCTGGCTAACCTTTTCCGCTGGATTGATGTGACATGATCATATGGAATCATTATTTAGGTCCACTCCTAGGTAAGTGCGTTCACTTACCGGAATTTATCTTAAACATTTATAAGTCTACCACTCGTCCATGAATTGAATATTGCTGTTATAACTAACCTGGTTCTTCTGCTATGCCTTTAGAGATTCTTGATAAAATAAAAAGAAGAATCTACAATGTCCTGACCTGGCATCTAGATTTCAGTCACTTTCTTACCGCCGTAACTTAGTTTCCCTTTTCTTTTTTTCTATAAATTTGTTCATGGTAAGTGTTCTGATGATCTTTCGTTTATGATGCCCAGACTTTATTAATTTAAGCATACTACTAGATTAGCGGCAAAGTTTCATCTTTTACAGTTAAATGTAACCGGAAGTGAGCAAAGTAGAGCCTGGTCAATTCCCTCTTTCACACTTTTCGATTGTAGAAATCTTTTCCGGCTTCTTACTTTCCAGTCTATTTTTATCATTAAATATCAAAATGCAATGTCAATCGTTATGTTTTGTCTTCTTCATCTATATTCTTTTATTGTTCTCTCCCCGAAATGTTTCGTTTATATATTCATATACTTTTATAGTCAGTAACCCTTTGTATCTTAGTGGCTTTATTGTATCGCTTGGGGTTGAAATGATTAATAAAGAGATAGTGTTGTAACCAAGTAAGGGTTACTGAATGAGGAATAACCAAAATCGAGTCTGAAAATGAAATGGTAATCTTTATAACATCAACAAAATACAATACTCGCCAGCGGCGTGAAGTAGGTAAACCACTGCTAGTGGCGGTCTACTTATACAGTATATTACGATTTATACCTGCCTCCCCACAAGGTCAAAATTAATGTAGGGAAATCTGAGCCCGTGGGTTCGAGCAAAAATTACGTAGTAGACCCCGGATCGGGTATATTTTTACTACCCCGGACGAGACTCTGCCCTTCAACAGCGCCTCGTCCGGGTTCCTCTCTGCCCGAAGGTAGAGAGTTCGACACGGCAAAAGCTACCCACGCTGCCAACATAGACATGTTGATGGAAAGTACTCTTATCTTCTCAGATTTATTGATATTTTTTTATAACTTATCAATCTTTTGTAGGTTATTTTGAGCCGAAATATATTTTTGGAATATACGACAATATTACCCCACTTACGTATTTATGAGGATTGGGACATACCCGTTAGGGTTCATAGGTACGGTATATAATAGATAGATAGATAGATAGATAGATAGATAGATAGATAGATAGATAGATATGCAGAGAGAGAGTGTATGTGGTTTTGATAGAATTTGTCAGGAAATAGTAAAAAGAAAACGAAAACTTGGTTAAAAATGATACCATTTCAAACTTTAAGAACGAGAAACGAAATAAGAAAATAGGTTTGTGTCACGAGAACTTAAAATACAAGTCCTGAAAACCAAACTTAAATACAAAAGCAAAGAAATCGGTAGACTTAGATTAGATAGGCCCAGATTCATAGAAGACTACTGCATATATCACACAGAAAACATTAAGAACGTTTCTGGACGAGACAAATGAATGTTTCAGGACCTTCCTGTTCACTATTTCGTTGAGAAGAAAAAAATACTCTTTTCTTTACTACTTTTGAAAAGCTATAATTCCAAATCTCCTGAAAAGGTAAGAAAGAGACAGCTGAAATGCCTAGGATACATAATGAGGAAAGACTGCTTGGAAAATGTAATACACATAAGACATAATAAAATAAAGATAACGATAATAAACAGAGAGTATCCTACCTACCACAGATAGATGTGCAAATGGATCGCGAAACAGAGATTAGAAAGCAGAGTAGGGAGACAAACATTGTTTAGAACTATGAAGAATAGGAACTTATAGAGAGTCATGATCGTCACCATCCTGAAGGAACACAGTATATAAATGAAGAGTACGAAGTTACAAACTGTTTGTATTATAGTAAAATTTGAGTTTCATGAATAAAATTCTAAGCTTAAATTAATCTTATAGAAATCCACGTGACTAAAACATCCAATGATGATTGAATAGATTCCATTAGAAAAGGTTTAAGTTACTCGGTAGCTAACTCCAACCTCATGACAAACAATTCGGTCTATAATGTTATAGCACTCAACAAATATTATAGAAAAGCTCGAGCAGGAATCGAAGGAATGTTTAAATGAAAACATTATTTGAATTAGGTTCAAATGATATGGAATGTCCCAAAAAAAACTTTTGGCCCAAAAATAACTTTAAAAAATACAGTTGAAAGAAGAGGGTACAGATTAGGAAGGAAAAGGGAATGGAAACTGTCATGTAATCAAATATAAACAGCGGAGAGGAATTACATAAGTAAAGAATGGGATGTGGTTAAGAAAAGGATTATTCAAATATATAGATATTGAAAGTAATGAAATACAAAATAGAGAAAAAAAGGTATGGTTCGTTGAAAGAAAGAAAGAAAGAAAGAAAGAAAGAAAGAAAGAAAGAAAGAAAGAAAAATGGTGAAGACAGGGAAAAGGAAGATAATAAAAGACTAAAAGAAAGAAAGAAACAAATAAAAACAATCAACTAAAGAAAGGAGAAAGTGAGGGAGATAGGGAAACGAATAATATAAAAGACTTTTTGAAGGAGAAAAATAAACAAACAGAGAAAGAGAGAAAATAGTGGAAGAAATAATATAAAACTTTTATTAAAGAAAGAAAGAAAGAAAGAAAGAAAGAATGAAAGAAAGAAAGAAAGAAAGAAAGAAAGAAAGAAAGAAAGACAGCTTGAAATGGAGACACAAATAGGGAACAGGAAAACTATAAAATATTAGAGGAAAAAAGAACTATGGAAGAGGTAGCTTTAACAGATTTAAAGATGACAGAAAGAAAGGAAGAAAAATAATGATAGAGATATAATTAGGGAAAAGGAAGATTATTAAAGATTTGAAGAAAGAAAGAAAGAAAAACAAAGAAAAATAAATAAAGAAAGAGAAGAAAATATTGAAAGGAATAGCATAAATTACTTTTTTTGAAGAAGAAAGAAAAAAAGAGACAAACTGAAAAATAGAGAAAGGAATACTATAATACTCTTAAGAAAGAAAGAAAGAAAGAAAGAAAGAAAGAAAGACAAATACCTAGAAATAGAGATAGATAATTAGGGAATAGGAATACTATAAAGTATTGAAGAAGAAAAAAAAGAAATGGAAAGGGAGAGAGAAATAAGGAATAGAAAGTCTATAACAGGTTTGAAGATGACGAAGGAAAAAAATGAAGAAAGAAATGGAAAATGGAACTAAGGAATAGGAACACTATAATAGATTGAAGACGAAGGAAAGAAAGAAATATTGAAAATTAAGGAATAAGAAGTCTATAAAGATTTGGGGGAAGAAAGAAAGAAACAAATGGAGAAAGATAGAAAAATAGGGTATAGAAAGACTAAAATAGAAAAAAAAAAGGATAACTTACTGTAGTACGGATAGAAAGCAAAAGAGAAGGAGAGGGAATATGAGAGTAATCCACATCATCTTTAAAGTGATTCACGTTGTGTAAAAAGAATTCTGAGTTCTGAGATTGAGGAAGCAGAGTCGAAATAGCTTCCTCTTTGGGAAATAACTTTTTCTATCATGCTGTGTCACCTCGAGGACGGCCACCCGCTGATCTAGCACAGACGAATATGGTGGAGAGCTGTAATGTGACATCCGGTATGAAAAACAGTCACAAAGGCGGGCGAGAAGTTGACAGCCGATCAGAAACTGGTTGTGCGCAGGTCTGTTTGGCGCTGATTGCTTCGTCGACTTCCGGTGTCCCATCATTAGTTTTCCTGCTGTTCACTTTATCATGTAATTATCACACATAAATATATATTCTTGCACATGCGCAAAACACGCACAAACAAACGTTTGTTACTGCAAACAAAATCTCGTGTATGCCTAAATATGACAAATGCATAGAATAAAGGCACAAAAACAAAGAGTTATTTGTATGTAAACATGGCTATAAATACGGGGCGCCTTCCAATGGTTCTGGCTTTAGCGAATCAATTTGTATTACGCTAAAAGCCGAAAGATGTATTTTTCTGATTTTATTTTATTTCTTATGATGGCCTCTTGTTATAAATATACAATTTTTTAGAGTCCACATTTAGTGGTTTCTACGTTCGTGTCTTCGGAAAGAAAGGGATTTTTCTGCATTTACAACGGCGTATCAATAAACCTCTCTTTCTGATCTGATCATGTACGTAAGCTAAGTAAATATTATCCTAATTCGTAAAGAATTATAGACTCGTGCAATCAGGAGGGTATTATCGGTAGAAATAAACCCTCTTAAATAAAAGATGAACTGAAAAACAGACATGGTTAATGAAAATATAGTGCATACAAATATATATACATCCTGGTTATTCTTCAGGATTGAAGAAGTCTTTATCTTGACATTCATTACTAGTGATGTACCTTCATCACCGAGCAGATGAATTTTCGCTTATCCCGATGGGCGGCAGTTCTCTGAGAGACATCGTACCCTGAGCTGATATTGGCATTTAAGATTAACCCAAACCTCAAGTGTAACTCGAACATGAGATCCATCGCTAAAACCTTTTTGTTGGAAAAATTTTCGGATACCTGCAGAACTCCAGTAAATACATGACTCGTGATATCCTTTACTTTTACAAGAGCCAGATAAGGCCGAAAATAGTGTAATGTTGCTATATATGGACAGGGGATGGCCAATCTTCACATTCCAGTTTCGGAAACCTTGTGGGTGATTAATTATTTTCCATCCTACAAACGCTTTCATTTAAACAAATGTTACAAGGCTCTTGCTAACGTATCGCTATTTCCAGGAAAAGTAGTCAGACGAACTCCATTCCTTAGTTCAATCAGTTATAAACTTAAGATCCGATATATTATACGCATTGTCGCGAACCACCTTCATTCTCTTCGTATTACATTGGTAAATTGTAACAGATTTTTCCCTCGAACCGCTAATTTATGGAACCGACTCCGAAGAGAATGCTTCCTTGATCATTACAATCGTAACCTGTTTAAATTTAGGGTTATACGTTATCCTCCCGATCATCATAAACTCTGCCCCTTTACCGCTTAATCAGTAACTCTCTACCAGGAATGGCTCTTGGTCCTTTTACAAGCTGAACATTATTGTAAAAAAAGTCTTTATCTTGAAATTCATCTGTAGGTACGGAAGTGACTCTGAAAACCAAGTGTAGAATTTGAATCAGGGACACTCTGGAAGTTGGCAATTGGCAGCTGGCGGATATTTTGACTCTGGTCTTTGAATTTTTTCAGAGGTTTGGCCGACCTTGATGTCTTCTGCCCCTCAACAGCTCTCCCTACAATAAGCGTCCAGGAATTTGATCTTGCTAAATACGGTCGAGCAGCCCATTGGATTTGTGCCTTGATGAACATTCAGATGCCCCATCATTAGTTTCCCTGCTGGTAGAGTCCTCACTGTCCAAAAAGTCAAACCTGGTGATGAGATCCTGTAATTTAATTGAAAGTTTTTAACAAAGACCGGGCATACGAAATGTTTTCCATTTATTGATGTGCCTGAACTACAAGGCCCACGTTTAGCATCCGTAGAGGAGAGAAAGTGAGACTGTTGCGAAGTATATTTTAGTTTATTTTGGCAGGTGTATGTTTTATAAATGACAGGCTTTTACATATATATATGATAATGATTGTCAGTTATTTGAACAAGAAGACTGTCTCTTCGCTGGGTAGCCTTTATTTCTATATGTTTTTTTTTAAATTTATTTTAAATAAGGATTTTATTATTTCCATCATTTTTACCCGAACTAACGCTCTGCTATGGGCCTGTAAGTGATTCTTAAGGCCAACTTCGCTTTTACACCCTCTCTTACACACGTTGCATATATAAACTTTGTGTTATCTATGTTGGAAATTTACCTGTCACTGTTTACCATCATGTGATGTTTGAGTCCCGCAGCAGATTTACAAACCTTGTCACAAAACTCTCACAAGTAACCTGCTGGTCTTTCTGGTAGGGTTGCATTCACAGGGGTTTGTATTCGATCTATCTGATGTGATCTCAAATGAATGGCTAAATTGCCGCCGATAGGCTGACATTTCCACACATACTGCAGTTTCCCAGTTTTCAGCCTCAGCATTTAACTATACCCATCCATTCATTCATTCATCCATCCATCAATACATACATACGTATATATTCCATTATGTTGGGGCCACCTTCTGACTGAGAATGGACTGATCTCTCTACGATATAGGACAGTGCTAGAGAGATCAGGGGAGATCCCGAGTTCAGGAGATCACGAGATCAGGAGATCATTACACTTTCGTCTCTCTACCGGAAGTTACCGTTGGACTTTAGACTCTTGCTGATTGTTACTACTAACCTGCGATCGTTATTACTAATCACTCTGTTGTTAAATACCTTTTCAAATATACCAGTATTTTCCCTACATATGTGTTTGTCTTTATTTGAATACACACACGCGGGAACACTCCAAACATCTCAAGACGATACTTAATTGATCCCAAAATATTTGGATTGCGAATGTGACTTTTTAGTCCTCCTATGGACTTACACGCTTTAAAAATGGAATAAAAATCAAGGGATACCTGCAATGGAATTTTTTCCATGTTTTTTTTTTTTTTTTTCTGGAGAAGGCTTTCCAAAGAGACAATCTGAGTCTCTGGATATTTTTCCAAAGAGACTAACTGATTTATGTCATTTTATGCAAACGAGCCGCAGAAAGAAATGGCAACATACTGCGGGAGAAACTCTGTCTCGTCAGTCATGTATTGAAAGCCTAAGCGTGTTTCACGCATGGCACATAATTGAACTGATGCAAACGAGGTATATCAGATGCGGTTGTTTTCATGAAAATTACGGATCCCGCACTCCAAGTAGACTGGATACCAAACAAGGCATTTCTATGCCTCTGTGCATACATACGTACATAAGTAATAATAATGTCCAAGCAAAAACGTCAGCTAGGGCGGTTAACCAGTACCTGTTGGAGACGTCAGGTCAGGCATATTTGCGTTTTTTCAACACCCACGGAGCCCATCTGTGTTTTTAATGCAACTATGCTAAGAGAACCTTAGTTGCAATTACTGGGAGAAAGCACATAATCTCGCGTGACTTACACACACACACACACACACACACACACACACACACACACACACACACACACACGCACCCCGATCAGTGTGCATATATATATATATATATATATATATATATATATATATATATATTTCAAATATGTGGAGCAGTTCAATTTATATTACAATGAATCATTCATACAAAAAGTAGATTAGTAAAGTTAATGATATAAAATGGCGAAATCCCTTGGCAAACAAAATTTTAAAGGTGCATTAACCTTCAAATCGCTCGATGAAGGCTATGATCCTTGTTTTTAAAAATTATAAGCTGTATAAGGTCTTTCTTTAATACGCAAGTACTTTCAACTCTACATTCAGTCATTTTCACGCATGGAAATTATTTTGTTTTTGCTAAAATTCAGGTAGCATCCGAGACGAAAAAATATAATGTAAATCGAAATATGTCTTTTTTTTAAATGTCTAATTATTAATGGATACAAAAGTTTGTCTCCGTTAACAATAACACATGTTAACGAAGGGATTTCGCCATTTTATAACATTAACATTACTAATCTACTTTTTGCATGAATGATTCCTTGTAACACACACACACACACACACACACACACACACATATATATATATATATATATATATATATATATATATATATATATCTCTTCTGACCATGAAACCCAGGTTTGAATTTCACCATGGTCGATTTGACAGGAAGGAGAGTTCCTGAGGTTATCGTATTGGAAAGTGCCTCAAACACATTACCACGGGTTGACCCAAGCCTTGTGAGTTAAACTGAGTAAACGGAACCCTTAGGAGCGGTCGATAGCTGTCATAGAATGAAATTACAAGTCATCGGGATCGAGGGTTTGAGTGTGCTGGCCTTGTTCAGCCGACCTAGTAGACGGGTATCCGCGAATACGAGTGGCCAGCTATTATATATATATATATATATATATATATATATATATATATATATATATATATATACTTTGAGAATGATGTAAGCATTCACTTCGAGCACTTCGTTATATTTATCATACAATTACAAGGCACTAATACATCCAATTTTTAACACATACTTAAATGTGTTAACATTTCAAGAATCAGACATCAGCACACACGTCGTAAGTTATACATGTGATGTTTAAACGACCAATGAAATCAAAGCAGCGTAGCATTTAAACATTGAGTCATAACTCTGCGTTATTTCACTTACCAAACATTTCTGATGAAGCTGAATAAAATATCGAGACACTAAATTTATGAAAATTTTTCTACGTGGTGCTTATTTAATCCTTCTACTGCATTTAATTAATAATTTCAGCAAATATATATATATATATATATATATATATATATATATATATATATATATATATATATATTCATATATATATATATATATATATATATATATATATATATATATATATACACATCGTTTGAGTATCCTGTATCAGAAATTTTTGGGACCGGAAGTGCTTTGGTTTTCAGATTTATTCGGATTTTGAAATACAGTCTATTTTAAGTTGTATATTAAAAATCAGGAAAGGAATCAAATCACAAATATATCCCTTTACATTTATTAACATAGTTTATACATATACACTGAATGTAGTGTTACATAAATGATATATAACCGGAATTTTTTTTAATATAAAACTAGCCGAAGTGCCCGGCATTGTATAGCTGCACCCCTTGTATACTCGCACCCTCTCTCTAGAAATGTCTGCCTGCGTCCACGTTTGCATGCATCATCCATTGGTATACTAAGCTGCACCACCTATGTCCTTCGCAAGTGTTTGATTGTCCTTAAAGTAATTCCATTTTTTTTTTGTTTGGTCGTTGCTCGTGATTAAATTGCTTCAATGTTTTAAATATTCAGTAAATTTCCTATGGCTGTAATAACTTTCAAATAGTTTGGCATTGTTCACAAATCTAATCATCAAACAAAAACTGGGATGAAGCTCCAGAACTTGATTCAACTGCAAGTGCAAATGCATGAACACCCACTCCTTCTTCGCTCGTTTACCATAAAGCTGGGGATAATAAGAGGTTATTCGGGATTGTTTTCCTTTTAACGCTTCAATAATACTTCTCAAACAATCTTTGTATTGAAGATTGTTCGAATGCCAATTTAGGATGGAATCATATGAAGAAAATAAATAACAAAACCCGAGTTTGGACCTTGTTTGTCGCAGATTTTTTCCACTCAACTGAAATAATCTAAAGCAAACTGACACGTAAGAAAATTTGTTTGTCATGTAATTTATATGGCAAATTTGGAATGCATCGGAGAGATAAGACCAAAATAGAGGGTTGTTTGAACAGTTTTTCGTTATACGCGGGGAAGCGAGCTGAACTAAAATCACACTTATTTCTTGCATGATGGCACATTTTTATTTATTTTTTTTTTTTAGATGTTTGAAGAAAATCGGATAAAAAAAACCAGGAAGTTATTCAACCTTTTATTTCAAGTAGTACGAAAAACTCGATTTTTTTCACATTTTTTTTTGCAATTTTTCGTGTAAATCCAATGTCGCAGGAAAACCGTTACTCTCCTTAAACCGCGTAATATGAGCTGATGTTTTGCATTAAGTGCAAAGAACATCAGCTTTCCCAGTAAAAAAAAAATTTCGCGTGTAAATTTGCCTTGGATTTTTTTCAAAAAGTCGTACCGACCTTTAGATTTATCGATTTTTTTTTGCCAAACCCGGGAAGGGGACAAGTGATTGAAAAGTTGGACTAAACTTATCTTCGTAAATCTGCAAAATGTCTGTACAGTTTCATCGAAATCGGTCGAGAAATGTGGACGTGCATGAATAACATACACAGACAGAAAGGCACACACACAGACAGAAAGACAGACATCTTCTGTTTTTAGATATAGGTTTAATCAAATTTGTGTACATACAGATACAGTTAATGACGCTCACACGTACTTTTAAGTGGTGAAATTAAGATTTCTCATAAAAATAATGTTTTGTACTTTCTGTACGTGTACAAAAAAAAAAGAAAGATCAAAATATTATAACTACTTAAAAATATATATATAAACCTAACAGCAAACACTTTTTCTACATCAGGTTTGTGAACACGGGGGAGGGTATATCATCGATGGCATTACTGTGGGTGTGAGAAGGAAAATTCAGTAAGCTAACAGTCTCTACCAACGATGTCGTATCTCGATTAAAATGTTACATAACATTCAGGTACATTTCGGGTAAAGGATACTCAACATATCCGATTATTTAATTAAGATTAAAGAGAAACGTTGTATGTTAGAAGTGACTAAAATTATCTTACAGGAATTCTCCGAGGATTTTATAACACTACTGGACTCCACCTTGAGCAATAAGAGTGTATAATTTATCTCCAAGCTTAACAGAAGAATCCTCATGAACGAAAATGACATGTTCATCATTAATTAATTATAACTAAGGTTGGAAGCTCATGGAGAATTGAAATAAAGTCAAATATATATATATATATATATATATATATATATATATATATATATATAAAGATATATATATATATTTTTAATATATATATATTAAATATTATATATATATATGTATATATATATATATATATATATATATATATATATATATATATATATATATATATATATATATATATATATATATATAAATAAAAACACTTTAAAATTCCGTGTAATAAATTATTTCACCACAGCCCTTTTAAAGGGCTGTGGATCATCCTGCAGTCCATTAAAAGGGCTGTGGTGAAATAATTTATTACATGGGTTTAAAAGTAGTCTGTTTTATTTAAATTATTTGCTCTGGATTTACATTGAGCTCTCTAGATTTTATCCTCCTCAGAAATACCCATACAGATTACCTAGTTTTCTTAAAAACTACTATATATATATATATATATATATATATATATATATATATATATATATATATATATATATATATTATTCAAGATCATTTCCCAACTTATTCCAGATGACCTTTACCCTCTCTAACCTTCTAACTAATTAAAAAGTTGCCTCACACATTTTTCGTACGACTTCATTTTCAAGTTTTTTTTTTCATTGCTCTTTGAAGTGTCATAGAAGAAACTTCTCTCTGATGTGCCAAATGTCTTGAGTTCGATATTTTATGATTGATCTCTTTAACACTAATTTGAAATGGTCCTTCTTCCTGTTGTGACCACCTGGTCCAGTTTTCTTCTGTACTGTTCCGTCTTTTAAAACTTATTCACCATTCTCTAGATGGTTATTGAATATACTTTGAAGATGGATACGAAAGTATAAATGTAGGTACCATTACTGAAGGCCTGAATGATTTTCCTTTCAGCATTGCTCAGTTGAGAAGACAGTGTGGATGACAAAACACGATTTCAACCTGTTAATCTGTTCTCTGGCTAGCTGAGTAACTCAAAGTGATTTTCAGTTATTCATACGATAAATGGTATCAAGATGGCTAAAAGTATTGTCTTAAAAAAGAAACTCAATTTTCTTAGATATTAACATTTTGTTGAATGAACAATTAGTACAGGTAATAGATCCGTTGGTATATAATCCCGGTAGATACTAGTATTATCAGATACTAAAACCTATCCTCAGAGTTCTCAATACATTTATTAAAACAAACCATATATATATATATATATATATATATATATATATATATATATATATATATATATATATATATATATATAAATATATTAAAAAAACAGATGACTTTAAGGTTCCATTATAAATATTTTATTTCACAGAGCCATTTTTAAAGGACTCTGGATCATCAGATATCATTTCCAAATTTCGTTTCATCTTTTGGAAGTGTTATCTGATGATCCAAAGTCCTTTAAAAGGGCTCTGGGGAAATAAATTATTATAATGGAACCTTAAAGTGATCTGTTTTTCTTTATTAGCTCTGGATTTACATTGAGCTCTCAGGATTTTATCCTCCTTGGGACTACCCATACGGATTACCAAGTTTTTCTTATTATATAATATATATTATATATATATATATATATATATATATATATATATATATATATATATAATTTATTGATTAAGATTAAAACAAAGAATAATTAAAATGTATTCATGAATTTGATATGTTTCGTTATATATTAGCTTCATCAGAAATTTTAGGAGTGGAATGATGAAGTAAATAACAAACACATCAAATTTTTTAAAGATTTCTTTAATCGATAATTCTGTTGGATTTAATCTATATTTTCAGCAGTTCCATACAATCTATTGGACAAGTTCACTTTCTCTGAAGTTCCAATTAAAGCATGAAACTGAGAGTCTTATGAAGGATTTTAACGATTATCAAATTTTTGTTCATCATTTAAAGCCAAACTATATTTCGAATTGTTGTAGGAGGTTATTTACAATATCTGCTATTCCAAAACGGTAACCCATCTAAGTATTGACAGGACTCGACGCTCCTTAACTTCGACGAGCGAACGAGAACCGGTGCTTTTAAAGTGATTTCACTGTAGGATGCTTTGAGTGAAGGTCGTAAATGCATATATTTACGATCTTCACTCAAATCATAGTCTAATTTTAAGTGATACGGAATATTCTGCTGACGACAGTTCCCCAGTGCAATGTTTCGAATATTTTGTTAATTTTCTTGTCTGTATTTTTCTTTGTTTATGCCTCAAGTTTACACATATTATGCGTATCAAGAAAAAGGAAGACACTAATTTGCCGGACCCGTTAAGATAGACAAAGATGCTTTTAAGCTTACTTTACCGATCTCGGTAAAATAGGTTCCCTGTCTATTTTGTCGGTAAATGTTTTTATCATTAGGAAGGTAATGTTAAAAATAACACATATATTTAACATAGATGTTTATTTATTTTCAACATCAACTGTTAAAACAATATAAAATCTTTTCCACCATCAATTGTTACGACACAAATTAATATCATCTATTCATCATCAATTGTTAAAATAAATATAGAAGGCTCTGAACATTTTAAGCACTCCAGGCATAACAGTCTCTTGAAATCCCAAACATGCCCTTGGGCATGGTTCTCCTTCCAATAAACTTCAGGTGCACCCACTGAAGACAATAGTCATATCACAGAATCCATGTTTTTCAAGTCCTGACTATCGAGTTCATACAATCACCATATTCTTAATTGTAATTCACTATTTATATTTACCAAAATAGCCTTGGTTCCAGATTTACCTGGACCGGGAAAAAAGCCTTGGCGTCTATTTTACCGGTACCAAAAATAGCCTTTTCTTAAAAAAGCTATTAAAATGCTACAGTCCTTTTATTCATTCGCCATTATTATTATTATTATTATTATTATTATTATTATTATTATTATTGTTGTTGTTACACAGAGCAAGTTTTCTGTGATGTCTTGCGTTATTCATTCATGGAGATGAGTCCATTCCTTCGGCACAGTTTGATCTCATTAACATGGAGAACGATTTTCTGAAATTTGTGTATCTTGGTGTTACCATAGATCTTGTTGGTGGATTATTATTATTATTATTATCATTATTATTATTATTATTATTATTATTATTGGTCTCTGGTATATACTCATTTCTTT
>CAHIKZ030001169.1:3190000-3262500 GCA_903632075.3 Acanthosepion pharaonis
GACGACGTACAACGATGACCGTAATTCGGATTTACTTCTCAGACTCCGGGGCTCTCTTTGCGTTTCAGTCCGCAAGGACTTTAGCCTTTCCACCACCAACTGATATAGACGCAACCGAAAATGGAAAATTGTTTTCTGATTTTTCCCCAATGGCACTCTTCTTAAGATGAGTAATTTTTTTCTACAACTGCCTGAATCCAACTGTCAACTATGCATACATTTGACAATTTTAACCTCAGGCAGCCATTCGATATTTAATAGCAATGACGTTTTTTTAATACTATTATACACCCAAGGCCCAAGAGCCACTCAAAGTAGATGCTTACTGAATAAGCTTCTTTTAAGGGAAGAATCAATGCATATTACGGTGATATATAGGATAGATAGAGCTTGACTTTAGACTTCAAGAACTAAATATCGTAGTGATCGGAGAAGCATCGTCTCAGTAGTATGTTGCACAGTTATGGGGAAGACACTGTCTGAGTGGAAATTCTTACGTATAAATTTAATAGGAAAAGAATGAGGATGATTGGATTTTATGTACATGGTGATTTCTAGCTGCGAACGCCTGAGATAATACATTTAAGGAATGTATCTTGTCTGAGCATTTGCTATGAAAAATGTTGTAGATTAGCGAGTGACTAACAATGTTTCGTCTCTTGAAAATAATTCATCACCCACGTGTAAACGCTTTTGAAGTTTATCAAGGATGAAGAGTGAAGACTGAACATCTAACCAAACGTGGAAGCTATACTCCATTTTTGGTCGGATCTGATTCTTGTACAGACAGTGCATGACAGGAGAAATCTCATAATTTCTGGAACGATGCAAGAAGCTAACCATTATTTTTTTCAATGCTTTAGTGACGCTAAGATTGTATTCTATTGTATTGTATTCTCTTGTATTCTAAGAGTTCTACATCTGGCTGAAGGAAGCAATCAGGCAGTTATGTGCCATGCTTGATACACGCTTAGGCGATTATGTATCTTTCGATATATTTCGAGGCAGATTTTTTCTCGATCGTAGGTTGGCATTTCTTTTTGCAGCAGAACAGTTGCCATCCAAGGCTATAGAATCCGGGCTGTCCTGCTAGTTATCCATAGCTGGAGGAAGATGAAAAGGATTCATAACTTTACCAAGTGTATTAGCACGTAAGTAATTGTAATGGTTTCGACCGTTATTCTAACTCGGCTCTCCGATTCCTCAATCAAAGCCGCTAAAAGATATTTGATTTTTTTTCGCTTTTTTGTTTTGCTCGAAATATTTGGGGAAATAATTTTTCTTGAGAAGGGAAACCATCAAAAGTACGATATGCTTAAACAGTTTTGAATTTACTGAAATAGGTACAGTTGAATATTAAATAAACGGACTGGGACGCTTATTCTTTTCTTTTTTTTTTTTGTATGGAGAGAAATACATTAGCGGCGTCTTTAGTCCATGCTGAAATTTTTGGGTACACTGGTGTACTAGTGAGCCAGCCAAAATGAGTTAACCCATTTTATAGTTCACCAATAAAAGGGTTAACCAATCAGAAGGCTCAAAATATTCAATGCGACGTGTATAAAGGCGGCCATGTTTCTTTTTTTTTTCGTATATTCACTGGCAGCCTTTCATATCGAAGACTGAAGAATTACAGAACAGCTGCTGGTGGTATTGGCGATATAGTCAGATCCAGTAGAGTGTCTGACTCGTGAGTATTAATCTTTAACGTTGTTTCATTGAACAGATTACGTACTGCGCTGTATTCTATATTCATAGACTATGGTGAACATGGTTAACAGTAAAAACACCCTTCCGTTCTGGGCATGATGATGAACTACATCCGACAGCAAGACCTCGGGAGGTTTTGTGTAATACAAATTAGTTGCAATACATTTCTGTAAGGAAAAAATATTACTAGTAATACATTTTTGTAACCAAAAAAAATGTAGCATTACATTTACAAAAAAATTACCAGCAATACATTCTTTTGTAAAATAAATTACTAATGCTCCCAAGAAAAATAAATTTCGACATTAAATGACCCAAAAGGTGTTGATATGCCGTAAAACAAACCAAACCAAATCAAACCAAACAACCTTTTTATTAAGTATTTAAGAAATCTCCCCCTACTTTTTATTCAGGCTGTGAGCGTTTTAGTACAAGATATTTCAATACTGAATATTATGAAATATATATATTTTTAAAATTCTAGCCAATTCTTTTTAATCCATTGAAAATCGATTATACATAATCAAGATTCATTTTATTTATTTTACTAGTAGTAGAGCCTGGCGTTGCCGGGGATGTAACAAAGAGATAGATCAAGTATCGACCATCATAAAGACTGAAAAATAAAATTAACAAAGATTATTGTTTAAGGTTGACGGACACGCATGTCTTAATTAGTTTTTTGTTTGTTTGTTGTTTTTTTTTTGTTTTTTTACGAATTGGTCAAACCCAAACTCAAACAAAAACATTGTTTTCAATTGTTATGAGTCTACTGATTGAATAGAATTTTATTATAAATAATTGTCTTGTAAATGAAATTTTAAAAGCATTCTGAATAAAAACAAAGAAAAAGTGTGCAAGACAATAAGAAACAGTACCTACCAAAAAAGTGATTTTTGTTGAAATCGGTTGAAAAATGTAGGAAATCCGATCCCATATATAAATGAACACACACACACACACACAACATGGGTTTTATAATAAGTATAACTCGATATGAGTTGTCCCCCTTTCATTCTCGTGATGCCTCTTAATCGTGTTTTCAAATTGATTTCGTGCAAAAACAATTGTGTTTTTTCCAATTTGGGGCGCTGTCAGAACCACCGCAAGGTAATTTTATGTAGTCCTGTGAAGTTTTGTTGAAATCGGTTAAAAAATGTAGGAAATCCGATCCAATATATAAACACACACACACACACACACACAACCTGGGTTTTATAATAAGTATGATTATTGGCAACGCTATGATAGATTCTGTCTTTATTTCTGAGATTTGGTATTATTTATACTATTTACATTATTCGGACTATTGTATGAATGTATTGTGTGGATTTCTGGTCATTAAAAACCTAATGTCTCGAGGAACCATTTTTAACAGTGTTCATATTGCAATTTTGCGGTTATCACGTTTTTACCAGAGCTCATATTGCAATTTTTTGTTGTTATTATCGCTTTTCTCTGGCACTCCTTATTACTGGTTCCTATATTGTATTAATTTCTATGCTTGGTTGGCTCATAAGATTTTTTGTGGACTAGCATATGTGCTGATTCCTTACGTTTACGAATTTTTCAATGATGTTCTTTGTCTATGATCTCAACCTGATCCCATGACATTAGTTTTATAAAGCCCAGGCACCATACACGGATATCCTCAAGGACACATGGCACAGTGGATAAAAGCTTTAGTTAGATCCAGTGACGGGACCCAAAGATTGTGAGTTCACGGGACCCAAAGATTGTGAGTTCAATACCTGGTTGAGGCGGTGGAGAACTTGGAGAGGGAATTAACAGGAGATAACTGATAGCTGACATCCATTAGACATGGCACGTGGAACTAGAATAGTCAACCCGGTTCAGTTGGCCATTGCAACTTCCTGAACAAGGCCGAAGCGTACAAAGGGCCAAAACGTTGTAATAAATATGGCGACAAAGATGAGGACAATAGTCCAAATAATTTAAATACTGTGATAGATTGTAATGGTAATATCAACCGTTTCCTACAAGGAAACATGCGCTATTCAGTGACCAAGCAGACAGTTCTGCTTTCGGTTGAGATTTATGAAAGCCTTTCTCTTAAAACAATGTTTTCAGGAAAATAGTGTTTTAAAGTCCGGTAATTGTTATCATTCTTTCCGGTATTAATGGACTTTTACCATCCCATGAATTTATTTGAAGTAATGTTGAATTTCAACATCTTGATTATGTCATTATGTTTCTCTTCGATTTACATGTACTTCTCCTTTTATTGTTACAGTTGTTCGTAGCCTTCATCAGACGATGTGATTTCTTTATTTGGCCCAATCCTTTTGGAGGGACACTGTAGCGCCAGTACGCAATTTTCAAAAAAAAAATAATCAATGTCAAAATTCACAGATTTTATTCGCTCAAAGTCATTTTTAAGAGTTGATCTTAGAAAGTGGCTGTATACAACTGACAGTCTAGTTATTTCTGAAAGGGTTTGGCCTCCTGCATGACATCGATATTGTTTTGGAGTAAATAGGATATCCTCGCTGAATATTTGAACTATAAATAACTCCACGTCAGAAGTAAGGAAAAGAAATAAGCCGTTTGGAGTCTGTCTTCAGACTAATTAATACGGGCATTCTGCGAATTAGCCGAATCATTACTTCTATTATAAGCGCTACAAAGCGTGTTAGGGATTCGGAACTCTGGCGATTTATAACCGTAGAGACGAGGATTCTCAACGCTTACGACTTATAACAATAACGAGTATTCAGAAACTCATGAGAGTTGTAAATGGAGTCACAATGATTTTGGAAACTTATACTGAGTGCACTGGTACAAAAAATATACCTGTTCGGTAACAAGGATACCAGTGATGACAAGAATTTAACCACGTTGGTTTAATTTTTGTTGTTGTGTGTGTGTGTGTGTGTGTGTGTGTGGAAGAAAGAATTCTCTTCGTTATTGGGAAAAAACATGTTTGTGAATATGGAGCTAATTTTAGCATTGATAGTTGAAATCCAACAACAGCAACAACAGAAACAACAACAACAACAACATCAACAGTTGCTAGAACTACAAAAACAGCAACAGGAGTTGCTAGATATAATTCTGAAGAAAACAAAAAAAAAATCTTCAAAGTCTCTTACACCTGACGCTGTGAAAAACGCTAAATCAGAATTTGTATACAATCTTGATGAGGGACTGACTTTTTCGGCATTTTTTTTTCTTTTTTTTTTTCATAGATATAAACAATTATGCAGTCAGGAAAGCAGCGACTGGGAAGATGAGAGAAAACGAGATTGATGTTGAGAAAAATAGCTTCGATAGAGTATGAAAAATACTGCGA
Organism: Acanthosepion pharaonis; assembly: GCA_903632075.3. Lineage (NCBI taxonomy): Eukaryota > Metazoa > Mollusca > Cephalopoda > Sepiida > Sepiidae > Acanthosepion > Acanthosepion pharaonis. The sequence goes on from CAHIKZ030001169.1 coordinate 3,195,024, forward strand.
CTACAAATTACTGAAAAAAAAAAAAAACAGTTGAAATCAGGTTTGAAGACACGGTACACATTCTGGTGAAAATTTTTTAGTGGCAAGATCTCTCTGGTTAATGCTCGTTGGATGTGCATGAATCTAAACAAAAAAGAGGACAAAGACTTTGTCGTGTATGCTAGAATCCTCAACAAAGAATGTGAAAACTTTAGAATAAAGGAAAGGACTCCAGATATGTTGAAAGGGTTAATTTTCATTCAAGCTTTAACAGCTAAAACGAGGCTGAAGGACAAGCGAAAATATTAACGAAAATTGAACAAAATAGTAATATTACATTGAGAGAAATAAACGATTGCCAGACAATTCTAAGATGCAAAGATGATGCTGAAGGAATTCAGAAAAAGGAATGTGCATTGGTACATACAAAAGAGAATAAATCCTGGTTCCAGATGTGGTAATTACATCTTGGGGAATGACTATCCATTTAAAAATGCAAAATAATACATGTGTGGTAAACGAGTACATATAAAATAACATTTCGAAACCAAATCAAGAAAAAATTTTCACAGGAAAAAATTTGTTCACGATGGAAATATTATGACAGAAAACAAAAGAAAATTTGTATATGTGAAAATAAATATTGTGGGCGTGAAAATGCTACTGGACTCTAGAAGTGATATCTCAATAATCAGTGAAATCAGATATAAGGAAATGAATGGAACAAATTCGACTGGAATTCGAACTCGGCTCTCCGATTTCTCATTCAGAGACGCGATCCATTACACCACTCGCACATCCAATACCTCGTATAGGAACTTATTACAGTTTGCTTTTTATTAATCTTATTATTGACAGCAGTGACCAGAAAGTTCTTTCGCGGCTATTTTAAACTTAATCAAATTCAAAAGCGGTCTTGTATACCTTCGTCTTTGTTCTTTTTTTTCGAAACAAAACAGCTTAATTAATATGACTTCTTTGTAATTCAGTTTCCTTTTCGCATATCGACATATCGTTCGTCACATAGAAAACAGCTTAGAAAGGCTTTTTGTCTGAGTTCTTCCTTCAGCCAATTTTGCTTTTGTGAATTGATGAATTCTAGTGGTTTTGTGGCTTTGATAAATGACCCAGTATGTGTATGTGTTTGTGTGTACATCTTATATTGTTATACCTTTTTATGAACATGCGCACTAAAGATGCTTCGAATCAATATATGCATGCACGATCACTCATATTGTATCGTTCAATGTGTAATGAGCAATCAAGATGGTTGCCTCCATTTGTATAGCTTGTAAAAAAAAGTGTGATTTTTTTGTAATTTTTTTCGGTATTTAATTTTCTTTTGCTGTTCTCTGTATTCAAATAGTTTCCACATTGATATTTCTGACTTTTTTCAAACAATTTCCGGAAATAATAAATAACTTAAGAAATAATCAAATAATACAGACAATGTCGTTTTTTTTTTTTTTTTTTTTTTTAAGAAACTTTGGTAAACGCAATCACAAACCAGCTACTTATATTTTAACAGTTCTGTAATTTCTTTATCAAGTCAAAACTATATTTTTAAATGCGTGACTTACTTTCGTTTATGATGATAATACAAAATTGTATACCTCTTTTCTATCGTCAGCTCTAATGAATGATCAGTCAGTTAAGTACCATACCTAATACACGCTTTGGAGATCATGTCGCTTTCAATTTCAGTCTGTTCTGCTATTCAACGCTGCAAACTAAGAGGAGAGATGGATTCATAACTTTCCCAAGGGTATTTGCGTGTAAGGGAAGTTAACGTACCCGACTGAAATTCTAACTTGGCATTCGGATTTCTCATCCTGAAGTCGATATCCATTAAACCATAACGCACAACCGATACGACACAGAATCCGAAGTTGCATTGGCATAATGAAACATGCCTTCAAGAAACTAAGCAAATATTAGAACCGGAAAAATCCATTGAAATAAATGTGAAAGTGCTCAAATGCCATGCAATAGCAACTCTTAAATATGACAGAGAATGCAAGGACAACCCCGTCACAGATGAAGATAAAACTTGAGACAACGGAGATGTTGTTCTACAAATGGATCCTGAGAATACCATGGGCGGGGCATGTGAGCAACGAGGAAGTTTTTTTTTTTAGAAAAAGGGAATGAAAAGGACATTTTTGCTTAGAATCAGAAAAAAACAGTTAAAATTTTGTAGGCAGTATGAAGAAAGAAGGCTTGGAGAATTTAAAACTCACAGTACAAACTGAAGACCAAAGAGGCAGAGAGGGAAGAAGCGTTACCTATCTAAGAGCTGGCGTAAATCAATGGCAGAGAATGGACAAGGAGATAAAATAAAGGTCAAACATTGCTTAATGCTACAAAAATAGGAAGATGTGGAGATGTATGATCGCCTGAAGAGATACAGAACATAAAATAAAAAAGTATATTTTATTATCTCTTTATTTTTTTTGTTGGGGCATTATCCATGTGATCCTCTTCTCTGCTATTCCGTATCGAAATAGTATTATTTGTCGGTAGATCTGGCAAAATCATGAATAAAAACTTGTATTCAAACCCCCGCCAGGATTTAGTTATTTTACAATTTTTTTTTTTTTGATTTTCAAAGAAATTTTTAATTTCCCTAATGATAAAAATTGAAATTGTTTTTTCAGGCTTTGGGAAAATTATTTAATTTTTTAACCCAAATTTTTGGTTGTGGTATTTATCGGATTTTTTTATGTTTCAGTTTTTTGTTTTTATTTTTTTTTTGTTTATAATAATATTCATCCTTTTTGGGTTCAAAATTTAAAATTCAAACCGAAAGTGAAAAATAAAAGAAATTTTTAAAAAAAAAAATCAAATGCAAAATTTAAGAAAAAAGATAAAAACCAAAAGGGAAACAACCAAAAGTTTTTAAAAAAAACAAAAAATTTATAAAAAAATTTTGGATTTTATTTGACGGTCCATGGAAGGGTTCTTCTTTAAATTGGAACGAAAAACGTTTTAGGCCACCCCCCCCTTTAAAAAAAACCCCCCCGCCCCTTTGGGTTGTGCCTCAGTTAAAAAGTTTTATAAATTGATTTGGTTAAAACTTAAAAGCCAAGAACCACAAAAATTTTATAAAAAAACCCGCAAACGGTTAACTAGTTCTGATAAGATCCAAATTGTTATGGTTTTTAACACCTTAAGGCGGTGAACCAAATTTCCCCCAAAAAAAAAAGTTTTTAGATTTTTTTGTTTTTTTTAAAAAAGAGTTAAATTTGGTTTTGGAGAGTGAAAAATCAAATTTTGCTTTTTTCATTTTTGATTTTTCCCCCTGGGTTGCCAGGTGATTAGTAAATTAAATTGATTTGATATGTTTTTAGATTAAAAAAAGAACGTTGAATGCCCTAAAATTTAACCCGGTAAAAAGAACCCCCAAAAAAAACCAGCCCCGATCAAAGTTTCATCCTAAAACAAAAATTTTTTTTTACAAAACGATGTCTATATTTTACAATTCTAATTAAAAAGGGGTTTTTCAAAATTTTTTTATCCGGATGATAAAACGTTTGAACCCAACCCCGAAAAAACGTTTTTACAAACTGCATTTTATTCCCTGGGTTTTTGAAAAGTAAAAACGGGTTTGAAATTCCCATGGTTACCCAGACCGGGCTCGAAGGGGAAGGCCAGGAGCACCACAATAAAGTTTTCTTTTAAAACAAAACAATTACTAAACACGCCTTTTTACATTTTAAGGTTTCCCAGAAATAAATAAGGGGTTTTATTCAAATTCTTTTTTCGGATCAATAAAACTGAAAAGGGTGAAACACCCAAACATTATAAATAAAAACCGTTTATTACAAACACGTTTTGTTTTTGAATTCCGAAAGGGTTCTTTAATTCCCCTTTCCCGACCCCGGGTCCAAGGCCAGAGTACCCCAAATCGAAACCTTTTTTTAAAACAAAATAGGTTTTTGATAAAACCCTGTTTGCGTTTTTGAAAGTTCCCAGTTAATACGGTTAAATTCGAAATTCCTAAGATTACTCCACAGACATTTTTAAAAAAGGGAAAATTTTTATGTAGTTATTTTCCCTTTTTAAAATTGGGCTGATTTTGTAATTTTTTCCCCAAACTCAGTTTTCTCCATTTCATAGTTTTAAAATTCTTTAAAAAAACAAAAAAAAAATAAATATATAACCCAATGAATTTAGTTCTAACGCTTTTACTCAAATCCAAATACTTGGGAAAATGTTTATTTTTCTAGTTTTGTAATTTTATTGAATTTTAATCTGTTTACCGGGGTTGTCAGCTGTGAATTTTTTAAAAACCCCCAAAAAATTTGATTTTCCTTTTGGTTGGCGAATTTTTTCAATTCCCAAATTCCCTTTTTCCGGGGAAAGCCCAAAAGTTTTTTGGAAAAATATTTCCCAATTTTGGTTGTAAATACTTCTCATGAATAAAAAAGTAATTAAAGTCCGCCAGATAATTAAAGGGGCTCTGTGGTGCTGAACAAACACAAATGTCTTTGAGTCGTTTGTTAAGGGTTTAGGCCTTTAGAAGGATTACTGGATCGAGGGAGCCTTATTTATCCCCAATTTATGGTTTTTGGAAATAAAACTTCAGACCAACTTAAAAATTTTGCGGTGCATACATCTGAAAATCTGGGTGACAATATCAAGGTTCGTTGCTTAAAATATTTTCTTGTGAACTTTCCTTTTTTTTTGGGATTTAAAGAAACAAAGGCAATTCTATCTTTTTGAAACCCGCTGAAAATGGCATTGTACAAATTTCTTAACATCAAATAATTTTCAATAAAACCCTTAATTTAATTTAATGATTTTCAATTCAAAAATGTTCCGATTTACTTTAAAATTTAAATTTATGTCGTTAAATTTTTTATTTTTAAACCCCCAAAAAAGCTTTTTGTCAAAATGTTGGTTTTATACCCCCAAATAGAAAAAATTTTGAAACAAAGCCATATCCACAAGTTATTTATCGTTTGGAAAATTTCCCGGGGCAAATTACTCAGAAAACAACAAACAAATTTTTAAAATTAAATTTTCATTTTAAGGGAAATCAAAGTAATATCAAGCCAAAATTTAATTTTTTTCAAAAAGAAAGGGCACCGGTTATATAATCCTGAGCCATTTTCAAAAAAACCACCCTCACATCTCCGGGCTTGATTAAAAAAATCTGGGAATGCCCTTTTGATGTTTTAATCCCCAAAATTTCGAAGGGGTTTTTTAGGCCCACTTAATAAACCCTTTTTTTCAACGGGGAAGTTACAAAAATTTAGGGGTTAATTTTTAAAATTTTCAAAAAATTGCTCCTTCCAATATAAAATTTGCTGTTCCAAGGGGTTTTTCCAGACATTCTCTTAACGGGGTAGGGCCCCGGTTAATTCCCCAAAGGATGAAATTGGGTTTTGGTTTTAAAAGGGGGTTAATATACCTCATAAAAAATCAAAAAATTAATTTAAAAATTTTAGCAGTAATCCGACTTGGCTTTTTTTTAGTTTCCCCTTCTTTCCAAAATACAAAAAATTCCCCCGTTAATAGGATTTTGAGTTTCTTTTTGAAGGGTTTTTAAGTTTTTTTTTTTTTAAAGAAGTTACCCTTAAAATTTTCATTCTAAATCCATTCAAGGGCCAAGTTTATGGTAAATTTCACCATTTCCCCGCTAAGCCCGATTCCCTTTTTCCTGGGTTTTCCTTTTTCCTGAGGTGTTGGGTGAAATTTTTAAAGTCAACGTTGTTGTTCTTTCCCACAAGCATGCTTTTTTTAACCCCTTTCATGATTAAAATATTAAAATATTGGGAAATTTTTTGTGGCGGAATTTTGTGCCCCCAACCCCTTTTTGGGGTTTTTTTTAATATTCAATGGTTTATATAATTAATTAATTACACCTGAAAAAATTGAAGGGAAGTGACCCGGTTCGGTTTAAATATTAAAAAATTAAAAATTAAATACAATTTTCAAAATTCCAATTTTAGTTTTAAAAAAATGAAATTTTTAACTTAAACAAAAAAATTCACCCAAAATAAAATACTCCAACATAACCCTTTGTAGAGAGAAAATTTTTTTTAAAATAAGAAATATTTCCGATGGCCCAGGGCCACTTATGGGGAAAAAATTAGGGCCCGGTATTCAAATTTCTCCCAAAGAAAAACAAACACAAAATATAAAATATTTTTTAAAAAATATAAAATATATTTTATAAAAAGACCAAAATAATTTAATATAACCTTTGCGTTTATTTGATTTTGGAAACGTTATATGCCAACCAACCCAAATTTAAATTTTTTGAATTGTAGTAAAAAAATATGAAAAAATAATATTTTATTTGTGTTTTTTTATAATTAAATTTTCGGTTTTTTAAAACCAATACAATTTTTCTTTATTTCATTTTTGAAACTTAAAAAATGGCAAAGTTTGAAAAAAAATTGTGAATTTTTTATTTATTTTGGGTTTAATGAATTTCCCCTTTTAATTAATAAAAAAATATTAAAGGGATTCACCCTAAAAGTGAATTTACCCGAACGGTCCCACAAAAAATTTGATATTCAATAAAGAGGGGAATTAGTTGTTTGTAAAAAAGGTTAAATTATAACCCTACCCCGAAACGAAATTTTTTAAAAATTTTTTCATTTTTTTATTTTTTCCTTTTAAAGGGGAAAAATTTTCCTCATACACTTTACTTGTCCAAAAACCCCAAAATACTTTTTGTTTTGACAAAAAAAATTTCGTGAATTTCAAAAGGGCAATTCTTAAAATTTTTTGGGTTTAAAGTTTTTTCAAGTTTGTGTAATTTTAAATTTAAATATTTTTACCTATTCAAACAATGGATTTTTTCCTTGAAAACATTTAAGTCCCAACCATAAAAAAGATAGATTACGTTTAAAATTAAAGAAATTCCTTTAGAAATTTTAAAAACTTTTTTCCCGAGGTTTTATTTTTTTTATTTTAACGGAAGGAGGTTAATCTAAATTTAAAATATTCTACATGCAAATTTTATAAAATAATATAATTTATAAAAAAAAATTTGGGCCTTTTTTTGCAACAGTGGAAAAAATTAGTAATCCTTTTGTTTTTAAAAGGGGCAAAAATATTTAAGAAAACTTAAAATTAAAACCCAACCCCAATTTCTAAAATTTTAAAAAAAATTGGGGCAATTTTATTTAATTTAAATAAATTTAAATTTTTTTTTTTTTTACCAAATTTTCGTTTAGGATAAAAAGGGGGCCCAACAAAAAATTCAACTTTTTTAAAAATATTGATGGTTTGGTCCTTTTTAAAATGGAACCAAAGGGGGCGAAAAACTTTTTTTTTAAAAAATTTTAAAATTTCCCTTTGATGGGCGCCTTTTAAAAAAAAAAAAATATTTAAAGGCCCGACCCAACCAAATGGATTTTTCCATTTTTAAAAACACAAACACACAAAAAAAAATATTAAAAAAAAAATTAAATAAAAAAATTAAATATAAAATTAAAAGAACAAAATTTTGTAAAATTTTTAAAGGGGGTTTTTCTATAATTGGGGAAAAGATTCATTTATATGAAACAAGCCCTAATATTTTATTTTTTTAATTAAAAAATGCGTCAAAAGTATAATAAATATTTATATTAGAGGAAAATTTTAACGTTTCACAATGGGAAAAACAGATGCACAAAATGTTTAACATTGGGAAACACGGCTCTTAAATTTTAAAGCAAATGAGGCGGAATTGCACCTAATGAAAGAAAAAAAAAAAAAATATAAAATTATTATTTTTTTTATGGCACGGAAATGTTGTTTCCTTAAAAACACCCCCCCCTCAACATTTTTTCGATAGGGGGTTTCTTGTTAGGAGATTGGGGAAATAAACCCCAAGGGGAAGAAAAACCTCAAGAAAGGGAGCTAACTAACGGTTAAAACCCATAAAACCATGGGAAAGGCAAAGAAAGCTATATTAAACTGGGGTTTTAAGTTATGAACAAAAGATAAAAGGCATGAAAAAAACCCCAAAGCTAAACAGTTTTTACAAAAGGAATAGGGAAAGGGACCGGGGCGTTATTTGGACACGCACAAAAAAAAATTTAAAAGAAATTCTTTTTGAACAAGCCAATTAGAAAGAAAACAAAAAGATTTTTAAAAAAATAAATCTTAGATATATTGAAAAGAAAAAAAGAGATTTTTAGGAAAGGAAAGGGAGAGAAAAGATAAATGAGTAGGATTGGAACAAAAAAAAATTAAGAATGGTTCGGGAACCCTGATATAGAAAAAAAATTTGAGTTAAAAAAAAAGTGTACAAAGGAGACGAAGGCAAATAAGGAAAAAAACAATTTTTTAAAAAAAGGGAAAAGTTAAAAAAATTTAAAAGAAGATTTAAATTTTAAAGGAAAAATAAATAATAAGAGAGGAAAAAGAAAAAGGAAAATTGATAAACCCAAGAAGGAAAAAAGGGCCCAAGGCCCACGCCAAAAAGGGAATAGAACTATTTAAAAATGGGGGAAATTTAAACAAAGCCAACAATTAATAAAAAAAAACGGAATAAAGGTTTAAAACAAAATAAATTTTTAAATTTTTTAATAAACAAGAATGAAAACGGAAAATGAAAAGCCTAAAGACCAAAATGCAAAGAAAATTGGGGAAACCCCCTTAAAAAAAAATTAGGACAGGGGAAAAAAAAGAAAAGGAAAAAAAAAAAATGGAAAATAAATAAGAAAGCTTTATTTCTTTTGCAAAACTTTAATCCCGTTTTTGTTTTTTTTATTTTGACAAAGAAAGAAAAAGAATGGTTTTCGTAAGTTCTTTGACCTTTGAAAATAAAGAAAACCCCAAAATAAAAATACAAAAATTACAAAAAAAAATATACAAATTTAAAGGTAAAAAAAAGTAAAAAAGAATTGCAGGAAAAAAAAGAATTCCAAAAGGGAAATTTGGAGTTTTCAAAGGTTTTTATTACAAATTAATTAGGGGAAAGTTAAAAAAAATTAGAGGAGGAAAAATAAAAAAATATAATAAAACGGACAAAAGCGTTTAAAGGGTATAAAAAAAAATAACGTTATATTAGGGAAGGAAAAATTTTCAATGAGGAAAATTGAAAAATAGAGATAGAAAAACCGGGAACAAATAGTATGAATTTTAAAAAAAGAGACGTCATTTAAAAAATTGAATAAAACGGCGAGGGAGAAAGGAATTGAAGGGTTTGGATGAAAAAAAAACAAAAAAGAGATGAATTGGATATTTTTTTTAGGAAAAAAGAGTTTTCAAAAAAAAAAAATAGGAAGATATGGTTTACAGAAGAAAAAGGGTTTTTGAAAACGTTTCAATAAATTTTTGGATAAAAGGAGGAAGAAATAACAAAAAAAAAGGAATTTTGGGGAAAAAGAGAGGGAGGGGAGAAGAAAAGGGGGAAAGAGGGGAAAAAGAAAAAGGAAAAAAAGGTGGAACAGAGAAGTATGAATAAAAATCTGGTAAAAGGGGAAAAAATTGGGGACAAAAAAAAAGGGAAAAAAAAAAGGAAAGATTGAAAGGGGAAAAGAAGAAAAATTTTCCTTAACGAATTAAAAAGAAATTTTTTTAAAATAAAAAAAAGGAAAGAAAAGAAAAGAAATAACAAGAAAAGGAAAAAAAAAAAAGAAAGAAAAGAAAGAAGAAGAAAAAAGAAAAGAAAAAAAGAAAGAAAAAAGGGAAAAAAAGAAAATAAGGAGGGAAAAAAGGGGGGAAAATTAAAAAAAAAAAAAAAAGGAAAAAAAGAATAAAGAAAAGAAAGAAAAAAAAAAAGAAAAAGGGGAAAAAAAAAAAAAAGAACAAAAGGAAAAAAAAAAGTAAAATAAAGAAAAATGAAAACAAAAAAGCAAAAAAAAAATAATATAAAAGGAAAATGAAAAAAAAAAAAGAATAAAAAGAAAAAAGAGGAAATAGGAAGAAAAAAAATAATAAAAAAAGAAAAAAAAAAAAAAAGATAAACAAGGGAGGGTTGAAACAAACCCCCCCAAATTTCTATGAACTTTAAAATTAATTGATGGCAAAACAACAAAAAATGTAAGAAAAAAAACGGGGGATTAAAGGTCTTTTATATAAAAATATTATTTATTTTTATTTTATTTATTAATATTATAATCTTGATATATTTTCACTTATATAGACGTGATCTCTTCCTGATATTAAACAAAATCCATATTCGGCTTTAAAAATTTCTTTCTTTCTTTTTCAGATTCAAAGTCTTTTACTATTCCTCTTGCCTCACGTCGTCCCTTTCCTAATATTTCTCTGCCAGCATTTCCTTCCCCAGTAATTCGCTATTCTTTGTTGATTCCCTTCTTTTTTTAACATTCGTTCACACTGCGAAGTCAAAGCTGCTAGGCGCTACACTCGGCCGCCACCATCAATGCCATTTCTAGTCGTGTAATCAAGGCGTGGTGTCCAGAAAATATCGCAAAAATATGACTTTTTCGACGCAAAGCAAAGGTGACAACAAGCTATCGTGCCACTGAAGTGATCTTATCATCTATTCTAGGGTGGTTTTTTCTTCCATCTCATCTTTACTCTCTAACAAACATACACCCAGACACTTCCCTACTAAAAATAAAAAAAGAGATAGAGAGAAAAATACGCATCTCCACCCACAAGACACCCAAAGACACCCACAGCCACACACCGTCCAGATGTTCTTATCCAAACCTGATTCTGACTCCACTGTCAACACCAAGACAAGCGCCACTCAGTGCTCCGTCACAACATCAGTCCATTCTTCTCCGTCATTATACCCCACCCGCTGTCGTTCCTGGTACAAGCCTTTGGGCAGTGCCAAAGATGATTCGCCAGCAAGCCTCCAACTGTGGATATCAATCATGCTTCTCTGGCTCACAACATCCTGCCCTCTCTTTCCGAGCTGTCTCTTTTGGTGGCGCCATCTACGACTGCTGCCGCTGACAAGCCATCAGCTTGAAGAAAAAAAAAACCTAGAAGTGTTAAGATTATCGAAGGAGCAGTTTGGTCGATAGACGTGGTCAACGCAAAACGGTCTATCTCGAGGCCATTTTATAAATATTCTGAAAAAGTGAGGTGACATCGCCGGGCCACTTCTGACTCCACCAGCCACGAACCGCAGGCGTTGACGAAATCACTACCACGCTTCTAGCGTTGCCCAGAGTCAGACAGCCAGTTTGAGTGAGGAGGGCTGATTTTTTCGGTATAATTATTAGCCGGCCATTAACTCTTGAACCAGTCTCCAGTAGCAAAGAGACAGTCACACCGCGCGGATGGGTGACCTTGGTGCGCAAATTTTTCTTCTTCTTCTTCTTCTTCTTCTTCTTCTTCTTCTTCTTCTTCTTCTTCACCATTTCACACAAATCTTCTTTCACTGCCGTCGACGAAGACGACGTACAACGATGACCGTAATTCGGATTTACTTCTCAGACTCAGGGCTCTCTTTGCGTTTCAGTCCGCAAGGACTTTAGCCTTCCACCACCAACTGATATAGACGCAACCGAAAATGGAAAATTGTTTTCTGATTTTTTCCCCCAATGGCACTCTTCTTAAGATGGTAATTTTTTCTACAACTGCCTGAATCCAACTGTCAACTATGCGCCACATTTGACAATTTTAACCTCAGGCAGCCATTCGATATTTAATAGCAATAACGTTTTTAATACTATTATACAGCCAAGGCCCAAGAGCCACTCAAAGTAGATGCTTACTGAATAAGCTTCTTTTAAAGGAAGAATCAATGCATATTACGGTGATATATAGATGAGTAGAGCTTGACTTTAGACTTCAAGAACTAAATATCGTAGTGATCGGAGAAGCATCATCTCAGTAGTATGTTGCACAGTTATGGGAAGACACTGTCTGATGGAAATTCTTACGTATAAATTTAATAGGAAAAGAATGAGGATGATTGGATTTTATGTACATGGTGATTTCTAGCTGCGAACGCCTGAGATAATACATTTAAGGAATGTATCTTGTCTGAGCATTTGCTATGAAAAATGTTGTAGATTAGCGAGTGACTAACAATGTTTCGTCTCTTGAAAATAATTCATCACCCACGTGTAAACGCTTTTGAAGTTTATCAAGGATGAAGAGTGAAGACTGAACATCTAACCAAACGTGGAAGCTATACTCCATTTTTTGGTCGGATCTGATTCTTAAACAGACAGTGCATGACAGGAGAAATCTCGTAACAGTTGGAACGAAAGAATTAACCATTATTTTTTTTCAATGCTTTAGTGACGCTAAGATTGTATTCTATTGTATTGTATTCTCTTGTATTCTAAGAGTTCTACATCTGGCTGAAGGAAGCAATCAGGCAGTTATGTGCCATGCTTGATACACGCTTAGGCGATTATGTATCTTTCGATATATTTCGAGGCAGATTTTTTCTAGATCGTAGGTTGGCATTTCTTTTTGCAGCAGAACAGTTGCCATCCAAGGCTATAGAATCTGGGCTGTCCTGCTAGTTATCCATAGCTGGAGGGAGATGAAAAGGATTCATAACTTTACCAAGTGTATTAGCACGTAAGTAATTGTAATGGTTTCGACCGTTATTCTAACTCGGCTCTCCGATTCCTCAATCAAAGCCGCTAAAAGATATTTGATTTTTTTTCGTTTTTTGTTTTGCTCGAAATATTTGGGAAATAATTTTCTTGAGAAGGAAACCATCAAAAGTACGATATGCTTAAACAGTTTTTGAATTTACTGAAATAGGGTACAGTTGAATATTAAATAAACGGACTGGGACGCTTATTCTTTTCTTTTTTTTTTGTATGGAGAGAAATACATTAGCGGCGTCTTTAGTCCATGCTGAAATTTTTGGGTACACTGGTGTACTAGTGAGCCAGCCAAAATGAGCTAACCCATTTTATAGTTCACCAATAAAAGGGTTAACCAATCAGAAGGCTCAAAATATTCAATGCGACGTGTATAAAGGCGGCCATGTTTCTTTTTTTTTTCGTATATTCACTGGCAGCCTTTCATATCGAAGACTAAAGAATTACAGAACAGCTGCTGGTGGTATTGGCGATATAGTCAGATCCAGTAGAGTGTCTGACTCGTGAGTATTAATCTTTAACGTTGTTTCATTGAACAGATTACGTACTGCGCTGTATTCTATATTCATAGACTATGGTGAACATGGTTAACAGTAAAACACCCTTCCGTTCTGGGCATGATGATGAACTACATCCGACAGCAAGACCTCAGGAGGTTTTTGTAATACAAATTAGTTGCACATTTCTGTAAGGAAAAAATATTACTAGTAATACATTTTTGTAACCAAAAAAAATGTAGCATTACATTTACAAAAAAATTACCAGCAATACATTCTTTTGTAAAATAAATTACTAATGCTCCCAAGAAAAATAAATTTCGACATTAAATGACCCAAAAGGTGTTGATATGCCGTAAAACAAACCAAACCAAATCAAACCAAACAACCTTTTTATTAAGTATTTAAGAAATCTCCCCCTACTTTTTATTCAGGCTGTGAGCGTTTTAGTACAAGATATTTCAATACTGAATATTATGAAATATATATATTTTTTAAAATTCTAGCCAATTCTTTTAATCCATTGACAATCGATTATACATAATCAAGATTCATTTTATTTATTTTACTAGCAGTAGAGCCCGGCGTTGCCCGGGAATGTAACAGTAAGAGATAGATCAAGTATCGACCATCATAAAGACTGAAAAATAAAATTAACAAAGATTATTGTTTAAGGTTGACGGACACGCATGTCTTAATTAGTTTTTTGTTTGTTTGTTGTTTTTTTTTTGTTTTTTTACGAATTGGTCAAACCCAAACTCAAACAAAAACATTGTTTTCAATTGTTATGAGTCTACTGATTGAATAGAATTTTATTATAAATAATTGTCTTGTAAATGAAATTTTAAAAGCATTCTGAATGTAAAAACAAAGAAAAAAGTGTGCAAGACAATAAGAAACAGTACCTACCAAAAAAAGTGATTTTTTGTTGAAATCGGTTGAAAAATGTAGGAAATCCGATCCCATATATAAATGAACACACACACACACACACAACATGGGTTTTATAATAAGTATAACTCGATATGAGTTGTCCCCCTTTCATTCTCGTGATGCCTCTTAATCGTGTTTTCAAATTGATTTCGTGCAAAAACAATTTGTTTTTTTTCCAATTTGGGGCGCTATCAGAACCACCGCAAGGTAATTTTATGTAGTCCTGTGAAGTTTTGTTGAAATCGGTTAAAAAATGTAGGAAATCCGATCCACATATATACACACACACACACACACACACACACAACCTGGGTTTTTATAATAAGTATGATTATTGGCAACGCTATGATAGATTCTGTCTCTTTATTTCTGAGATTTGGTATTATTTATACTATTTACATTATTCGGACTATTGTATGAATGTATTGTGTGGATTTCTGGTCATTAAAAACCTAATGTCTCGAGGAACCATTTTTAACAGTGTTCATATTGCAATTTTTGCGGTTATCACACGTTTTTACCAGAGCTCATATTGCAATTTTTGTTGTTATTATCGCTTTTCTCTGGCACTCCTTATTACTGGTTCCCATATTGTATTAATTTCTATGCTTGGTTGGCTCATAAGATTTTTGTGGACTAGCATATGTGCTGATTCCTTACGTTTACGAATTTTTCAATGATGTTCTTTGTCTATGATCTCAACCTGATCCCATGACATTAGTTTTATAAAGCCCAGGCACCATACACGGATATCCTCAAGGACACATGGCACAGTGGATAAAAGCTTTAGTTAGATCCAGTGACGGGACCCAAAGATTGTGAGTTCACGGGACCCAAAGATTGTGAGTTCAATACCTGGTTGAGGCGGTGGAGAACTTGGAGAGGGGAATTAACAGGAGATAACTGATAGCTGACATCCATTAGACATGGCACGTGGAACTAGAATAGTCAACCCCGGTTCAGTTGGCCATTGCAACTTCCTGAACAAGGCCGAAGCGTACAAGGGCCAAAACGTTGTAATAAATATGGCGACAAAGATGAGGACAATAGTCCAAATAATTTAAATACTGTGATAGATTGTAATGGTAATATCAACCGTTTCCCTACAAGGAAACATGCGCCATTCAGTGACCAAGCAGACAGTTCTGCTTTCGGTTGAGATTTATGAAAGCCTTTCTCTTAAAACAATGTTTTCAGGAAAATAGTGTTTTAAAGTCCGGTAATTGTTATCATTCTTTCCGGTATTAATGGACTTTTACCATCCCATGAATTTATTTGAAGTAATGTTGAATTTCAACATCTTGATTATGTCATTATGTTTCTCTTCGATTTACATGTACTTCTCCTTTTAGTTGTTACAGTTGTTCGTAGCCTTCATCAGACGATGTGATTTCTTTTATTTGGCCCAATCCTTTTTGGAGGGACACTGTAGCGCCAGTACGCAATTTTCAAAGAAAAAATAATCAATGTCAAAATTCACAGATTTTATTCGCTCAAAGTCATTTTTAAGAGTTGATCTTAGAAAGTGGCTGTATACAACTGACAGTCTAGATATTTCTGAAAGGGTTTGGCCTCCTGCATGACATCGATATTGTTTTGGAGTAAATAGGATATCCTCGCTGAATATTTGAACTATAAATAACTCCACGTCAGAAGTAAAGGAAAAGAAATAAGCCGTTTGGAGTCTGTCTTTCAGACTAATTAATACGGGCATTCTGCGAATTAGCCGAATCATTACTTCTATTATAAGCGCTACAAAGCGTGTTAGGGATTCGGAACTCTGGCGATTTATAACCGTAGAGACGAGATTCTCAACGCTTACGACTTATAACAATAACGAGTATTCAGAAACTCATGAGAGTTGTAAATGGAGTCACAATGATTTTGGAAACTTATACTGAGTGCACTGGTACAGAAAAATATACCTGTTCGGTAACAAGGATACCAGTGATGACAAGAATTTTAACCACGTTGGTTTAATTTTGTGTGTGTGTGTGTGTGTGTGTGTGTGTGTGTGTGTGTGTGTGTGTGTGGAAGAAAGAATTCTCTTCGTTATTGGGAAAAAACATGTTTGTGAATATGGAGCTAATTTTAGCATTGATAGTTGAAATCCAACAACAGCAAACAACAAACAACAACAACAACAACATCAACAGTTACTAGAACTACAAAAACAGCAACAGGGTTGCTAGATATATAATTCTGAAGAAAACAAAAAAAATCTTCAAAGTCTCTTACACCTGACGCTGTGAAAAACGCTAAATCAGAATTTGTATACAATCTTGATGAGGGACTGACTTTTTCGGCATTTTTTTTTTTTTTTTTTTCATAGATATAAACAATTATGCAGTCAGGAAAAGCAGCGACTGGGAAGATGAGAAAACGATTGATGTTGAGAAAATAGCTTCGATAGAGTATGAAAAACTGCGACTACAAATTACTGAAAAAAAAAAAAACAGTTGAAATCAGGTTTGAAGACACGGTACATTCTGGTGAAAATTTTTTAGTGGCAAGATCTCTCTGGTTAATGCTCGTTGGATGTGCATGAATCTAAACAAAAAGAGGACAAAAGACTTTGTCGTATGCTAGAATCCTCAACAAAAGAATGAAAACTTTAGAATAAAGGAAAGGACTCCAGATATGTTGAAAGGGTTAATTTTCATTCAAGCTTTAACAGCTAAAAAACGAGGCTGAAGGACAAGGAAAATATTAACGAAAATTGAACAAAATAGTAATATTACATTGAGAGAAATAAACGATTGCCAGACAATTCTAAGATGCAAAGATGATGCTGAAGGAATTCAGAAAAAGGAATGTGCATTGGTACATACAAAAGAGAATAAATCCTGGTTCCAGATGTGGTAAATTACATCTTGGGAATGACTATCCATTTAAAAATGCAAAATAATACATGTGTAGTAAACGAGTACATATAAAATAACATTTCGAAACCAAATCAAGAAAAAATTTTCACAGGAAAAAATTTGTTCACGATGGAAATATTATGACAGAAAACAAAAGAAAATTTGTATATGTGAAAATAAATATTGTGGGCGTGAAAATGCTACTGGACTCTAGAAGTGATATCTCAATAATCAGTGAAATCAGATATAAGGAAATGAATGGAACAAATTCGACTGGAATTCGAACTCGGCTCTCCGATTTCTCATTCAGAGACGCGATCCATTACACCACTCGCACATCAATACCTCGTATAGGAACTTATTACAGTTTGCTTTTTTTATTAATCTTATTATTGACAGCAGTGACCAGAAAGTTCTTTCGCGGCTATTTTAAACTTAATCAAATTCAAAAGCGGTCTTGTATACCTTCGTCTTTGTTCTTTTTTCGAAACAAAACAGCTTAATTAATATGACTTCTTTTGTAATTCAGTTTCCTTTTCGCATATCGACATATCGTTCGTCACATAGAAAACAGCTTAGAAAGGCTTTTGTCTGAGTTCTTCCTTCAGCCAATTTGCTTTTGTGAATTGATGAATTCTAGTGGTTTTGTGGCTTTGATAAATGACCCAGTATGTGTATGTGTTTGTGTGTACATCTTATATTGTTATACCTTTTATGAACATGCGCACTAAAGATGCTTCGAATCAAATATATGCATGCACGATCACTCATATTGTATCGTTCAATGTGTAATGAGCAATCAAGATGGTTGCCTCCATTTGTATAGCTTGTAAAAAAAGTGTGATTTTTTGTAATTTTTCGGTATTTAATTTTTCTTTTGCTGTTCTCTGTATTCAAATAGTTTCACATTGATATTTCTGACTTTTTCAAACAATTTCCGGAAATAATAAATAACAGAAATAATCAAATAATACAGACAATGTCGCCTTTTTTTTTTTTTTTTTTAAGAAACTTTGGTAAACGCAATCACAAACCAGCTACTTATATTTTAACAGTTCTGTAATTTCTTTATCAAGTCAAAACTATATTTTTAAATGCGTGACTTACTTTCGTTTTATGATGATAATACAAAATTGTATACCTCTTTTCTATCGTCAGCTCTAATGAATGATCAGTCAGTTAAGTACCATACCTAATACACGCTTTGGAGATCATGTCGCTTTCAATTTCAGTCTGTTCTGCTATTCAACGCTGCAAACTAAGAGGAGATGGATTCATAACTTTCCCAAGGGTATTTGCGTGTAAGGGAAGTTAACGTGCCGACTGAAATTCGAACTTGGCATTCAGATTTTCTCATCCTGAGTCGATATCCATTAAACCATAACGCACAACCGATACGACACAGAAATCCGAAGTTGCATTGGCATAATGAAACATGCCTTCAAGAAACTAAGCAAAATATTAGAACCCGGAAAAATCCATTGGAAATAAATGTGAAAGTGCTCAAATGCCATGCAATAGCAACTCTTAAATATGACAGAGAATGCGGGACAACCCCCGTCACAGATGAAGATAAAACTTGAGACAACGGAGATGTTGTTCTACAAATGGATCCTGAGAATACCATGGGCGGGGCATGTGAGCAACGAGGAAGTTTTTTTTTTAGAAAAAAGGGAATGAAAAGGACATTTTTGCTTAGAATCAGAAAAAAACAGTTAAAATTTTGTAGGCAGTATGAAGAAAGAAGGCTTGGAGAATTTAAAACTCACAGTACAAACTGAAGACCAAAGAGGCAGAGGGGAAGAAGCGTTACCTATCTAAGAGCTGGCGTAAATCAATGGCAGAGAATGGACAAGGAGATAAAATAAAGGTCAAACATTGCTTAATGCTACAAAAATAGGAAGATGTGGAGATGTATGATCGCCCTGAAGAGATACAGAACATAAAATAAAAAGTATATTTTTATTATCTCTTTTATTTTTTTTGGTGGGGGCATTATCCATGTGATCCTCTTCTCTGCTATTCCGTATCGAAATAGTATTATTTGTCGGTAGATCCCTGGCAAAATCATGAATAAAAACTTGTATTCAAACTAAATTCTTAACTATTAAGAAAAAAAAAGACCCACACTCTAACAAAAGCTAAACATTTCGTATTGAATTTGCCTCCCTTAAAAACTCCTCCTACATTTTCTTATATTCTCGGGAGCTCTCGTCGTTTTCCCACTATTGAAAACATAACTAATCAAAAATAACTATTAAAATAGAATTATATGAAAACCAGAGAACTAACAGAAAACATCAATCCTTGAACAAGTTTTATAACATCAGAAACCATTTTTACAGCCCAGAGCCGAAGTAAATTCAACCACTCCGCTTACCGTACAGCTCTTTTATACGTCCAAAGAGGCAACTCAAATGTTTCAATTAGTTCTTTATATACTTAAATCAAAGTAATTCTTCTCTAACGCGTTCCTTTCGGGTTTCGTTGTCTATGACTCTTTCGAAGTTACGGCTTGGCATTCTTCCTTTAATTATTGCGTTTTGTTTTTGTCTTTAAATGCTGGCGTTCTAGCGGCCATTGAAAGTCTCCTGCAAAGCTGTGAAAGAAATTTATAAATACTTCGTTAATTAAGTGCTATGCGAATTGTTTTGCAAGCTACTAGTCCGTACCAACCGGAAAAAGAGTAAACAAATACGGCTATAATGTCATAAGCTTCAAGCGCAAACTTTTACACAAAGAACACAGACTCAATAAGGAAAATAACAATAATTATGGAGATCTTTCTCAGGATTCTGGTTCATTTTATTATATTTGTGCTCATTTTTTTGTTTTGTTTTCACATCAGTTCTTTGGCGGTTTACAGTGGAGGACAAGTGGTAGCATGTCTTCTTCATACGTTCGCACCCTGTCCAGGATTCTAGCTGATTTTACTAATTTTCTTTTTCTGTTGACTCTTTCAAGAAACATTCTATATTCTCCGCTAATGATGATTGAAATTGTTTTTTTCAGGCTTGGAAAATTATTTAATCTATATCTATAATTCTCAAAATGTGTGTATGTAGGTATGTGTGTATGTGATCGGATGTTGTTTATGCGTTTCCACGCTTTTCATCCGATTTCGATGATTTTTTTTTTGTTTGATAGATAATACTTCAGTGCCTGTTTTGAGTTCAAATTGGCTGAAAAATTACAACCATGAAAGTGAAAAATCAAAAAGAAATATTTTTACACACACAAAAAAAAGTCAAATGCAAAATTTAATGTTTTTAAAAAACAGATAAAAACCAATTTAGAGAGTTGAAATCTAACGCAAAAGATTATTAGAAATATAAACAAAATATATTATAAAAAAAAATTATGGTATATTGTATTATGACGGTCCATGGAAGAGGTTCCTTCCTTGCAAGATTGAGAACGCAAAAACCGCCCTTTTTACGGCCACGCACCCCATTTAAATTGTTAACCTCCCCCCGCCCCATTTGGGTATGTGCCTCAGTTATACACAATTGTTTTTACTAATATTGATTTTCAGGTGGGTTGAATTTAAACTTAAACTGCTTCAACTGAACCACAAAAATTCCCAGTAATAAAACACCCGGTCGAAGACGAGTTATACTGCTAGTTAGCTGATAAGATCGCAATATTGTTATAGTGTTTTTTTAACACCAAGTTAATTTGTGTTCTGGTGAGATACTAACATCCAGTAACTGATATATAGTTTTCTAGAGTTTTTTTTTAGTTTTTTTATTATTAAATGAAGTTAAATTTGGTTTTCAGGTATGAAATGTGTGAAATCTTGAATGTCAAATTCTGCTTTGTTGGGTTCAGTTCTCTTAGATTTTAACTTCCACTGCCGGTAAATGCCCAGGTGATTACTGTGGATAATATACATATGTATGCGTTGATATGGTTTCCTAGATTAAATAAAGGATACAGTTCGAAATGCCCTAAAGTTTAACCGGATAAATAGACACCTGAAAAAGGCCGGAGAGCACCACGATCGAAACGTTGTCATCCTAATAACAAATACGTTTATTGACTAAACTACGCATGTCTATATCTTTGACAGAGTTCCTAGATTAAGTAATGGGTTCTATTCAAAATTCTTGGCTATCCGGATCGATAGACAACGTTAGAAGGCCGGAGAGCACCACGACCGAAACGTTTATTGAGCAAACTACGCATGTTTACGTCTTTGATAGCGTTCCGAGATTAAGTAAAGGGTTCAGTTTGAAATTCCTCGATGGTTACCCAGACCGGGAGACTCCTGAAGAAGGCCAGAGAGCACCACAATCGAAACGTTTTCATCCTAAAAACAAATACATTTATTGACTAAACTACGCATGTCTACATCTTTGACAGCGTTCCTAGAATAAGTAATGGGTTCTATTCAAAATTCTTGGTTATTCGGATCAATAGACACCTGAAGAAGGCCGTAGAGCACGACGACCGAAACATTGTCATCCAAATAACAAACACGTTTATTGAGCAATCTACGCATGTTTACGTCTTTGATAGCCTTCCGAGATTAAGGGTTCAGTTCGAAATTCCCCGATGGTTACCCGGACCGGCAGGCTCCTGAAGAAGGCCGGAGAGTACCACAATCGAAACCTTTTCATCCTAATAACAAAATAGGTTTATTGAGTAAACTACTCGTGTTTGCGTTTTTGACAGAGTTCCGAGATTAAGTAAACGGTTAAATTCGAAATTCCTTGAAGATTACTCTCATCGGCAGACACCTGAATAAAGCAGAAACGTTGTTGATGTAGTTATTAGTCCGGCTGTAAACTATGTGACTGATTTTAGTAATGTTGTTCCCCGAATGGCTTCAGTTTTCCTCCGATTTCATAGTTTCCAAAATTCTTTGAAAAACAAAACAAAAAAAACCCAATAAATATATAACAATCGAATTTAGTTCTAATCGTCATTTTCATCTCAAATCTTCTTTAAATACTTGGAAAATCGCATTATTTTTCTAGTATTTGTTAATTGTTATTGAATTTTACTGCGTGTTCTACCGAGGGAGTTGCATCAAGAATCTGATAGAACGTTTTCTATATCCCCCCGATAATTAAATTTGATTTTCCATTTTTCGGTTGGCGAATTCTTCAATTCCAAATTCCCCTTTCTCGGAGTCAAATGTCTCAGATGTTTTTCTTCGGTTAAGAAATATTTCCCAATATTTGTTGTAAATACTTCTCATGAATAAACTGTAATTAAAGTCCGCTCAGCATAGTTACAGTGTGCTCTGTGGATGCTGAACAAACACAAATGTGTCTGAGTACGTGTCTGTATAAAGGTTTGGCGAGCCTCCCTAGTAGACAGGATTACTAGGATACGAGCGGCCAGCCATTATATTATACTCATATTTATAAGGTTTCTAGAGTAAATAAAACGTTCAGATCCAAATATCTTAAAATTTATGCGGATCGACATACATCTGACAAATACTGGAGTGACAACTATCGAAGCGTTACGATTGACATTATAAATATATTTACTGTAGATACTTATCACGTTTTGGTTTTTGGTAAATTTTCGAGAAGAAACAAAGCGTTCAATTCTATCTTCTTTGAATCTCAGCTAGCAAAATGGCATTGCTACAAAGTTTCTGTAACATCAAATAGAGTTTGCATGTTATAAACATTTCCCTGTAGATTACATTAATGATTTTCTTAGATTCCCCAAAACGTGTTCGCGATGTTATCTTGTAAAATTGTAAATTGTATCCGTACGTTAACATTGATTTTTAAATTTCCCACAACAGAGCATTCGTCGTAAAAATGTTGCCTTGTATACGCCCCACAGCATAGCAACAATGTTGCTGACAACAAACTGACCACTGATCCACAACGTTATGTTATAGCAATGTTGCGAAAATTCTGCGCTGGTCAAATTACGTCAGAATACTTTTTCGTCACTTAACAATACAGTGTGTTCGGGTTAAATTTGACATTTTTAAGGGAAATCAAAGTGAATATCTAAGCCAAAAATTAATTTATTCGAAAAGTAGAAAGTGGAACACAGGTTATGATAATCCTGAGACCATCTACTCAAAGAAGCCACCCTCAGCATCTCTCACGGGCTTGATCTAACTCCACAATCTGGCACATGCGGCCTTTACGATGTCTCCTTAATCCTGTCGATCAGTTGAGCCTTGGCGTGACAGGTGTCTTTCTACTGCGCCCCACACATAATAATCCATGTGTTTACAATCGGGGAAGTTACGGGTTATCTTATGGCTGGTGAAGTCTTAAAAATTTTCTGAAAACCACTTCTGACTCTTCCTGGAGGCATAGCGTGGAACTGAATGTTGCTGTCTCACATATGGTTTCCCAGCAGCTATTCTCTTCAACGGAGGTATGGCCACAGAGTTCAACAAATCCACATGGCCATCCGAATTGAGCCTGGGGCCATGTTCAAAGATGTGATGCGTAATGGCATCACCCTCACTGGAAACACATCAAAAAATCGTCACAGTTTAGGAAAACTTGGTCTTCATGACACGATGAACGTCACATAGACTGTAGGCAATCTGTTACGTAGCTGGTCCTGCATTCTTTTCATCAGTGAAATAGCAAAATGTCCCTGGTTCAATAGGATGTCCTGGAGTTTCTTCGCCTTTGAGAGTCGGTTTTCTAGAGCTTTTTTTTCCTTTTTAAAGAAGTTGACCTTTACACCTCTGGCATGATGCGTAGAGGAGATCCTCATTCAAGGCCAAGTTCATGGTGGAAATTTCAACACTCATTTCCAGCGCTAACGCCCGCATTCCCTTGCCTGGTGTTTCCATAACTTTATCCTGCAGGTGTTGGATGAATTCTGGTGTACGAAGGTAATCCTAACGTCTGCTGTGTTCTTTCCTACAAGCTATGCCTCCGTCGTCTCCGTTGAAACTCTCCATTTCATGTCATTTAAAGATATTCAACGAGTATTGGGCAGATGTCATGATGGCGGAATTTTGATGCCCGGCTCGAACCATCGTTATGCAGGTTACCTTTTTTCAATATTCAGATGGCTTTCACTCATCCATATCAATTAACTCTGACACCCACAAAACTGTAGTAAGTAAGTGCCACCATGCCGTTCAGTGTTTACAGATATTCCAAACCAATTGGAAAAATTAAATACATTAGTCTCTGTCAAATTTAGCCCGAACTCTCTGCAGTTTGAAACAGAACTGAAAGTTTTTTAAGCATGTAAGACGACAAACTTCAGTCCTGGGCATGACGATAAAATACATCCAACATCCAAGCCTCTGATAGAGAGAAAGGATGTTTTGAAAAGCGTGGAAGCACAGCATATTTGCCGATGGTCCCAGGTCCACTCTGATCCGGGGTGGTAGAACAGGTTAGGGTCCCAGGTATGTGCAAATATTGAACTCCCAAAGAAAAACAAAACACTATGAAAGTATAAAAATACATTTTTATAGTAAAAATACTAAAGATACCTATTTTATAGCAAAATGACCAACAATACATTTTATCAGTAATTGAAGGCATACAATTGCGTTCAAAATATTTAGATTTCGGCATAGACGTTGATATGCCGGTAAGCAAAATCAACCAACTAACAACAAATTTAATCCTTCTTCTGCATCTATTGTAGTGAATAAAATCGACTGAAGCAAAGCTAATGACTTTTCATTTGTGTATGTTTTTATAATATCAATATATTTCGAGTTTATTGACCAATACAATTATTGCTATTCATTTACATTTTTGAATCTTAAAAACATGGCGGCAAAAGTTTTCTGAACAAAAAATTCCCGTGCGAATAATTATTTATATCAAATATTTCGGTTTTAATGAATTGCTCACATTTCTTAATTAATAAAAAAAATATTCACGGAGCTTGGATTCAGCCCTAAATGAATCGAATTTTACCCGAATCGAGTCCCACAAAACCGCCAAAAAGTTGTGATATTACAATAAAGATGGGGATATTAGTTAGTTTGTAAACAAGGTAAATAATTATAACGCCTCATTCCAGAAATTCAGAAATTATTTGTTAAAGATTTTATGCATTTTGTTTATTTTTACCTGTTTACCGTGAAGTACTTTCTCTTTACGTATCATCTCTTTACTTGTCCAAAATCCACTTTCAAAATACTTTCTTGTTTTGAGACACATTGAAAAATTTACGTAGAATTTCTATTTTTGGAAGGGTTTGCATACATTCTTAAAATTTTAGTGATTAATGTTTATGGCAAGTTTGCACTGTAATTAAAATTTAAATCATTTTTTCACCTCCCATCTCTCTAACACATCCAACCCAGCGTATTTTGTCCTTGAAATGGGTCGTATTTAGAGTCTTCCATACTTTTCACTAAATGACTATTGATTCGACGTTTGAAAGATTCACATGAAATTCCTATTGTAAATATTAAGAATCGCTTTTTCCATGATGTTGTTTGGATGTATTTTTATTTTATTTTATGCTCGGAACGGTTAGGTTAATGCATAAATTTAAATATTCTACACGTATGCATATATATATATATATATATATATATATATATATATATATATATATATATATATATATCGTGTATTTTTTCTTTGTGTTTTTCGTAACTAGTGTGACTCTAAAATAATTGCTAGATAATCGCGTATTGTTTTAATAGTGGGCAATGGAAGATATATTAAGTAGAAACTTAAAATTTAAATTTTATTCCCTCACCTTGCTAATTCTGCGGTAAAAGGTTTGTGGATCAGAGAGATTCGTTGGGTAACTTATATATATATATATATATATATATATATATATATATATATATTATAATATTTTTTTCATTCCTAAATTTTCGCTTGAGGATGAAACGGGACCCAACAACTAAATTCAACTTAATTTTAATAATTATATTGATGGTTTCGGCTCTCGTTTTTGAAACATGAGAACTCTTATGTAGCGAAGAAATCATATTTTTTAAAAATATTGTAATATAAGCTCTACTTCTGTATGGGCACAGTCTTCTTAAAACTAAAAACAAAAATACTAAGGAACTCCGGATCATTTACCTAACGTGATTCTTCCTATTTTTCTGCATACTTGCGCGCACACACACACACACACACACACACACACACACATATATATATATATATATATATATATATATATATATATATATATATATATCAAATGTAAAAAAGAACGAAGAATTATTGTAATATCACAACTTTTCTGGCGGTTTTGTGGCTATCGATTCGGGTAAAATTCGATTCATTTATAGCTGAAATCCAAGCTCCGTGAATATTTATTTATTAATTAAGAAATGTGTGCAGTACAAAAGTAGTGCAATAAATATTTATTTATTATGCAGTGTTACATAATTTTTAACGTTTCATCAGATAGGAAATCACGATGCTACTAAAATGTTTAACGTTTTATCTGGTGCGAAATCACGATGCTACTAATACAATTTTTAACAGTGAAACAAGATGTACAGATTTGTAGTGGGTATGTGCACGTTCTAATGTAACACTGCATAATATATATATATATATATATATATATATATATATATATATATATATATATATTATATTAAAGATTCTACAGTCGAAATGTTGTCGACTAAACCAACGACCCCGCTCCAACTACTTACGAGTGAGGCGGTTTCTTGTTAGCGAGCCATTAGGACGGAAAATAAGACCTAACAGAGGGCGAAAGAACTCTCTATATGTCAACGGCCAGCTAACTAACGGTGGTATCTCCATAAACCATCGTGGAGAAGGCAACTAGAAACGACTCCACTATTAATCTCAAGATATATCATGTCTAATAACAGACACAATATGAGACCTAACGGCATGAAGAGGAATTAACTCCTCGACCGCTAAGGACAGATATGTACATCAGCGACATCCAACGCCCGGAAAGGTGTCACCGGGTCGTTATTTTGTGACTATTCGCATCAAACAAAAAATAGTTCTCGGGACATGGAACATTCGGATGTTGAACAACTGCGGCCAATTAGATAATGTAAAACAAGATATGATTTGGCTAAAAATCAACATCTTAGATATATGTGAAACTAGATATCCAAACAATGGAGATTTTGTCAGTGGCAATCACGGGATTATTTATGAAGTCGGAGAGAAAAACGATAAATGAGTAGGATTGGAACTAGATTAAAAATTCAAGAATGCGTTCTGGGATACTCCTGACTATCAGAAAAAAAAATTCTGGTAGTTAAACAGAAAGGAACGTCGATATCATTATAGTGTATGCATCGACAGCGCAAAGTAAGGAAGAAGAAATCGAATCTTTCTACTCAATGCTAGACAATGTTAAGGCTCCTTACAAATCGCAAGATTTCATAATTATCAATGGAGATATGAATGCCAAAGTAGGTAAGGAGATGGCAAAAGATATAGACGGAAAATTTGGACTAGGAACCCGCAACGAACGTGGAAACAAATGGATCCAATGGTCCACGTCCAATTACCAGGTAATAGGCAACACATATTTCCAAGAACACTCGAGACGAATCTAGACACAGAGGAGCCAAACTTACTACATAACTATCAACAAAAGATTCAGGAATGCAATGGTTCACTGCAAAATCTACCCAAATGCCAGCTGCGGAAGCTGTCATCGCTCTGTTTTAGGTAAACTAAGAATGAAACTACGGAAAATGAAGAAGCCTAACGCAGCACCCAAAATGCAACACGACAAACTCCTGAGCAACCCGTGCTTGAAAGAAAAATATATGGACAGGGTAAAAAGAAGATATGAGGAACACAATTAAAATGGAAACTCGAAATGGGACGCCCTAAGAGAAGCTTTAGTTTCGTCAGCAAACTTTATCATCCCAAAGGCTGATAAAGTTTTTTCTTCTTTGTCCATTCTGGACAAAGAAGAAAAAAACGAATGGATGACTGATGAGGTTCTCGACCTTATGCAAAGTAGACAGAAAACTCTGCCAAGATACGGAACGGAATACACAAAATTACACACAAAGAAATATGACCACATCTAGACAGGCTAAAGACGAATAGCTAAGCAAAAAGAATTGCAGAAATACAGAGAATGAATACCTCCAACAAAGGAGATATGTTGTGATGTCCTCTCTCTAAAGGTCTTCTCTATTACTAATATTATATTAGGCGGAAGAGTCTAACATAGACTATCTAGAGGGAGGACACCACAATAATAAACATATAAGCTAACTAACCGGACAGAAGACGTGCTCGTCAACAGGCAGTATAAAATAAAAGGATGGAACGTTCATATTAGGGAAGGAAAAAATTCTTCAACGCTCGAGCGAATATATTGGAAAAACCTTCCACGACGATAGAGAACAACCGGCAATTCACAGAACTAGTGACGGGCCTGGAATTCTAAAAACCAAAGTAGACGCTGCATTGGCGAAATTGAATAGAAACAAGGCGGCAGGGCCAGACGGAATTGACAGCCTTAGATGAAAAAGAAATAACAAAGAAAAGAGTACTGAATTGTGATATCTGTTCTCCTTTATGGCAGCGAAATATGGATGGTCTCTTCAAAGATGAAGAAGAGACTCGAGGCAACGGAGGTATGGTTCTACAGAATGATGCTAAGGATATCATGAACCAAGCGTTTGGGCAATGATGAGGTTTTGGGGTGGATGCAAACAAGGAGGAAGCTTATACATAACATCAAGAAGAGACAGCTGATATTTCTGGGACACCTAATGAGAGAGGAGAGCTTGGAGAATCTGATACTCATAGGGCGAATAGAGGGAAAAAGAGACAAGGAAAGCAAAGCGTGGCATATCTAGCGGGCTTAAGCTAGTGAATGACAGAACAGGGTCTGGTAGAAGTAGCAAAGGGACAAAGCTTATTGAGAGCTACAAAGAAATAGGGGAAATGGGGAGCCATGATCGCCTACGTCCTGAAAGGACACGGCACAAAAAGAAGAAAACTTATGTGCTTATACTTATATCTTTGTTGTAATTAAAAAGTCACTTTTGGTTGACGCGGGAGCAAAAGAAAGTGAGAAAAGAAATAGAAATAGATAATATATTTCACAGATTTGATAATTTTGGAAAGAAAGAAAGAAAGAAAGAAAGAAAGGAATGAAGAAAGAAAGAAAGAAAGAAAGAAAGAAAAAGAGAAAAAAAAAGATGATTAAATAAGGAGGGAAAATGAAGGGAGGACATGTAAAAGCAAGAACGAAAAAAGAAAGAAAAGCTGAAAGAATGAAAGTAAATGAAAGAAAGAAACACTAGTAATATAGGAAGAAGAAAATAAATAATGAAGAATCAAAATGGATAAAAAAAAGTATAAATAAGAGAGAAAAATGACGGAAGAGCATATAAAAGCAAAACAAAATGTATATAAAAAGGAAAATGAATAAAAAAAAAGAATGAATGAAAGAAAGAAAAGATTGGTAAATAGGGAGAAGAAAATAAAATAATAAAAGAAAGAAAGAAAAAAGAAAGGAAATATTGATAAACAAGAGGAGGAAAATTAAGAACAAAGCGACGACTCAACAAATGTATCTATAGAACTCATTAAATTAATTATGGATGGCGAAAACAAGCCAACAATGTATAGAAAAGAAAACGGGCATTGAAAGGTCGATATATATATATATATATATATATATATATATATATATATATATATATATATATATATATAAAGCATTGAATTCGGAAAGAAAACAAGAAAAAATAGAAAGTCATATAAAAGAGAACATCATGAGTTTGTCTAAAGAAAACAAATGAAATTCTTAAAGAAAGAGAATGGTAAGAACAAGCAATAAAAGTAAGAAAAGGACAAAACAAATGTATTCGGAACTGAATAATTTTAGTTATAGTATAATTTTTCTTTTGCTGTTATTTTTTTTCTTTTTGCATTTTCAAGGATATCGTTTCGTTTTTGGTACGGAAAATATCTTCTGTTTGTTTTTTGTTTTTTTTTTTAATCTGACAGATGATGCGACGGATGGAATTGGCCCTTCGCTAAGCTGAAGATTCTTCTGACAATCCTCATCTTGCCAATAATAAATGAAGGACAAGTAAAAAAAAAAAAGTAGCAAAAATATATTTTTTTGCATTAAAAAATAGTGGCTCTTTAATGAAACACCAAATGGTAGATTTCATACAGGTTACAAAAGAAACCAGATGTTGCTTCAGAATAGAAGAATGTTCGCAGGGTGTAAAGATTTAAGGAAGAATGTCAAGAAGGTGAGTATATAGAAAAATAGCGACGAAGAAATAAGGAGGTTGTGAGGAAGTAAAAGGAAGAAAACATGAGGAAGTCTGATTGTAAAATATCGGATATAAATTTATAAATAAAAAAGTCAGGAAGCAAAAGCGATTAAAAAAAAAAGAAATTGATAAGAAGTTGAAAATATAATTCGAACATGTAGAACATTAGGGAAAGAAAAAAAGAGATAAAAATTACATTTTCAAATGAAGGAAATAAATAAGGAATGAATATTTGAATTGAAACGCAAGCAAATAAAAGAATGAATAAAGAAAAAGAGGAACGTATACATGAAAAAAATATGCCAAAATGAAAAAAAATGCAAGAATTATAAGCATCGTAGGACAAGAAGAGAAGAAAAAATTGGAGATGAGTGAATGAGAAGTTAGAAAAAAATAAAACTGGAAAAACAATAATGAAATGAATAAATGGGATAACATTTAGATAAATAAAAAGAAAGAGTGAAAAAAGGATGTGATGCAAGAAAAAAAAAGTAGGAAAGAAAATAAATGTAAACAAGAAAGAAAGAAAGATTGTGACTCGGGCAAAAAACGACTCAAATAAATAAAATTGAATAAAAGATGTGAAAGAAAGAATAACGATAAAAAGGAAAATTGGCGGGAAAAGAAAGAAAGAAAGAAAGAAAGAAAAGAAAGAAAGAAAGAAAGAAAAAGAAAAAGGAAGGAAAAAGAATGCGATTTAAGAAAACAAAAAAGAATAAGAAGGTAAAAATTTTGAAATAAATAAATTCAAGCAAAGAAAGAAAAGAAAATGAGACAAGAAAAGCGAAAAAAAAACAAAGAAAGAATTAAGAAAGAAAGAAAAAGAAAGGAAAAAGAATGCGACTTAAGAAAACAAAAAAGAATAAGAAAGAAGGTAACAATTTTAAAATAAATTAACTCAAGCAAAGAAAGAAAAGAAAAGAAAAGAAAATGAGACAAGAAAAGGGAAGAAAAAACAAAGAAAGAATTAAGAAAGAAAGAAAGAAGAATGAGATACAGGAAAAACGGAGAAAAAGGAAAGAATTAAGGAAAAAGAAAGAAAGAAAGTAATGCAGGAAAAAAGAATACTACTTAAAGCAAAAAAAAGGTAAAAATATTGAAATAAACGAACACAAGCAAAGAAAGAAAGAAAGAAACAAACAAACAAACAAAGAAACAAAGAAAGAAAAAGAGATTAAAATAAAGCAAAAATGAAAAAAAACACCAGAATTAGCAGATATAAAGAAAAGTAAGTCGTATCAACAGGAAAGATAAGAAAAAAAAATGATGTGTGTAAAAAAGAATAAAAAAGAAAAAAGAAAGAAAATAGGAAGAAAGAAAGGAAAAGTATTTTTTTTATTTTATAAAAGAAGAAAATAATAAGAGAATAAAAGACTCGAAGGATCAGGTGTGTTTTGCGATTCTGCAAGAGCGAAACTTCCTACCGCAAATTTGTCACAATGGCAAACATTTTTTTTCATCCTCAGCATCCGGTGAAAATCCTTTCGCCTTTTTTTTTTTTTTTAAATAACCCAAAATCTTACCCATACACAGGAGCCTGTGCTAAACTGAAAACACGACAAGTAGCAAAAATGATTTCTCTCTCTCCTCTTTACTATCCAAAAATATTTGCCATTTTTCTTAGGTTTATATTTGTTCATTTATTATAAAAGAATTGGTCTTCTTCAAGATTTCATGATCAAGAAATATATGGCCGAATAATGAAAGGAATATGAGGGGAAAAAAAAAACACGTTTCCTCATATCTTGTCCTGACGAAAGTAAAGAAATGTATTGATAAAGAAAAAGAACAGTCAGTCATTGAAATAGAGATAAAAAAAAAAAAAGATTCAGGAAGATGGTCCTTTGCAGAATTAAAATAATAAGGAAGAAAAAAAAAAACAACTGAAAACGCGGGCAAAATTCGATATTTTTTATTCTCTTTCCAAATATTGAGGAGAGACGCACAAAATTCTGGTGGTGAGAGGTGAGATGAGATGAGTGCCCTTCTATGGGTTTGTTAGTATTGCTGAAAAGAAATGCGCAAGTGACACACGAAGGCTTTTGAAAAAAAAAACATTCACAGCCATGTATGTCATATTTATATGGACACAAAGCCACGCAGAAACACGTATTGACACACACACATACACACACACACACACACACACACACACACACACACATATATATATATATATATATATATATATATATATAAAGAGAGAGTGAGTGAGTAAGTGAGTGAGTGAGAGAGGGGTAGCGCATAAATAAAGGGGAAATGGTGAAAACCTACATTCACTATCTTATATCACCTGTTTATTATGATTGCAGCACACGCAAATAAACGCACATCTACATGTATTATTTATATATTCTTTTTCTCATTTATTTTCGATAATTTTTAAATAACCTTTTAATAAACATAAAAATAACAGTTTCATTTAATTTACCAATTAACAGCATTTTTCGCGCTTAGAGATTTTTGAAAAAGGATATTTGTTTGTAATAATAGACGTTCTTGGGATCTTCTACAAAAAGAATGTTTGAGAATGCCGACACTTGAAAATAATTTCATTCGTTTTGTTTTGTTTGATAAGTTACTTAAGTTCTTAAATTATGTTATTTCATGCTTCCTTCATGTTTATATATATATATATATATATATATATATATATATATATATATATATAAGATCAAACTAACTTCATGAATAATTATATATGACATACCACAATATGCCTATCAATAAGACTCACGTTATATCACTCTTTCCGTAGTTCAATTAGGACTCATTTAAACAGGCACAGAAACCTGCCAAACTCCATTCACAACATACTTGTAGAAAATACATGTGACAAAGATTAAAAATAATGTAAGCATTGATATAAAAGAGAATAACATTAACCTATGAACACGCTCCAAATGTGCAGACCGTCCAAGGAAAATAGCAAAAAACATTACCATAATTCTTGGTGACTACATAAAAGTCTACACATTCAATTAAACATAAAAATAAAAATTAACCTCGATAACGGTTAAAAGAATAGCCAAATGCGCTCGACTATACAGAATATTCGGAAAATTTTTAGTCACTTTATGGAAAGAAAATTAAAAAAAAATCTTATACAAACACAAAAAAATGAAATAGAAAGCTTACCCAGTTAAACTTGTATAAAAGTGGGATTGCTGCTGAAATGCATAATTGCAGAATATATATATATATATATATATATATATATATATATATGTGTGTGTGTGTGTGTGTGTGTGTTGTTTGGGCAGCAATCCTCTTTCATACACCGGGTATATATATATATATATATATATATATATATATATCTGTATTCACTAGCTCAGTCACTAAATCTACTGTAGTAGTCATAACATAATTTACCTCCTAGAATGCACATTATGCCAGAAACAATATGTAGGAAAATATGAATGGCCCTTTCACTACAGAATTAATAATTATTGCAATCGAATTAAGTCGACTCCCCATGAAAGATTAAATTACTCAATTTGATGTAGGGCAATACATTCTTGCGAAAAGACGGAAACACAGACCTAGTTCGAAAAATACGACGTAAAGCAACTGATGGGACACAACCGGAAACCAACTTGCTAACCTGCTTAATTAAGCTCTGACCCCTATCCCCAATCCAGGGAATCTTCAAATAAACCGGACATTTAGAAGGCCCTGATTTTGGGAATGAAATTCTTAGTCTTCTTACTAATAATATAGTCAATAAGGGCCTCCGGATAGCCGTTACTAAGGAAAATCTCCCTAATGTTTTCAAATTCACGGTCCAATCTAATAGGAGAACAAATTTTAAGCGCTCTATACATCAAGGTTTTAACAAGATTAATTTTCCTTGATGCAGGAGCAAGTGAACGCCAATTCAAATAGAGACCCGTAAAGCTGGGTTTACGATAGATGCTTGTAAGAAAACCACCTCTACTGCGTTCAACAAAAACGTCCAAAAAAGGCAGACAGTTGTCCTTCTCCCCTTCCATAGTGAAAGACAAACCATTGTGTAAGGAGTTGAGCTCATTAAAGAACTCAACAGCCTCACTTTCGTTAGAAAAAGTTGCAAAAGTGTCATCGACATACCTGACGTAAACAAACGGTTTAGACACTTTGCCGAAAAGTAACATCTCGTGGTAGCCCACAAAAATATCAGCCAATGCAGGACCAAGGGGACTGCCCATCTGGACCCATCCACTTGACTATACAAAATATTATCAAAACTGAACTCCACCAAACTGGTACATAGTATCATAAGTTCTATAAATATATCCTTAGGAAAAGGAGGTGGAGCAATGTTACCTTCGTATAAAAAGTCTGCACAGATATCAATAGTTTCCCTCAATGGTACGTTGGTAAACAGACTGGACACATCAAAAGAACACATAAAATCAGTATCAGGGCAAGACTGTATGGCCTGTAGGTGTTCAACAAACGTGAACGAATCAGGTATACAATGTTTAGCAAAAAATGTTTGGACCGGCTGTATGACCTGCAGAAGCCATTGAGCCAAATAATGTTGGGATGAACCAATCATTGAAAGTATTGGTCTCAATGGAACGTCCTTCTTATGAACTTTAGGAAGACCATAAAGCCTTGGTCTAAGGGAACCAGAAGGTCTAATCCTGTCATAAGTCTCCTTAGAAAAGTAACCTTTTCTAAACAAGTATAATAGACGTTTCTGAATTTTAATTTAATTTCTGTACGTGTTGTCACAAGTTTCAACTGGACCAATTTTTTTGAACTTTTCTGAATCATTCAAAATAATCAACATCTTTTGGATGCAATCTACCCGGTCCATATATATATATATATATATATATATATATATATATATTTATAATTATTTATTTAAAAATATGATTCCAACACGCTACATAAGATTTCTCATGTTTCAAAAACAAGAGCCGAAAATTTCAATATAATTATTTGAATTAAATTGAATTAAAGTAAGCTCTTTTCCATCTTCAAGCGATTTTTTTTTTTTTGGAGATTCAAAAAAGAAAAAAATTTCGCTTGAAGATGGAACTTAATATTAATTTTTAAATAAATAATTATATTTATGCTCTACTTTTGTATCGCACTATTTCTTTTAAAATAATAACAAAAATACTAAAAACTTTGGATTATTTACCCTAACGAGTTCTTTCCTATTTTCTATATATTTTTTCACACACACACACACACACACACACACATATATATATATATATATATAGCTTTCTTTCTCATTACCTGTCCCAGAAATTTCAGTTGCCTCTTCCTAGTGTTAAATATTAGTTTTCCTCTCTGTTTGCCTCTACTCCAAAATCTCATCGTTGCTCACATGTTTTGTCTATTAGCATCTTTCTGTAGTACTATACCGCTGTCACCTCGAGTCACTTCTTCATCTTTAAGAAGACCGTCCAACATTCGCTGTCGTAAATGAGGATCACATTGCAGTTCAGTACACTTTTCTTTGTTACTAACGAAACTCTCTTGTCTCGTAATACTCTGCCTAACTTTTGGAATGCGTCTTTCGCCATCCCAATACGTTTTCGGATATCAGCGTCGCACTTGCCGTCCTTTTCCCAGATATTTAAATTTCCGCACCTGCTTGATTTTAGTGGCCATAACCTGTAAATCGCATTTCGGTCTCATTTTTTGTATTCTGTCCCTTCTTCTTGCTCCCCTTCGCTGCCTTCTGTAGGAGGATTTGTTGTTTCTTTTCCGTGTCTGCTATCAACACTGCGTTTATTATGTTGTTAAAATCGTGGCTGCCAATGATGAATCCTGGTGGAATTTCCAGTTTTCTCAGAATTGCTTTGCTGTATAGTTTGAATAATTCGGGTGAGAAGACACATCCTTGCTTTACAACTCTTTCTATTTTTATTACTCTTCTTTTATTGTTCTCGCTAATTACACTCACTTTCACACACAATAACATTACTGCTTTACTTGATATAAAATGATTATATATATATATATATATATATATATATATATATATATATATGTTACCTAATAATATACATACTTATACCTGATGTGAAAATAATTCTACATAATGTAAAGGATTCTAATACATTTACTTGTTCTTAAAAGAAATATAGTATATTAAAAATTAAAAGTGAAAATATTTTTCAAATCGTAGTTAAATAAAACGTATTCTAACCTAAACACTTCGCAAAAATCTTTAAATATACAAATAGAAAAAAATGCCGTAAGAATTTTTTGCCGTTAACAATATTTTTTTTTTAAATCCAGACGACATGCATTTAACGGATGTCAGATTTCATTGAAAAATACATCCCTACCCCTACCAAAACGTAACTAATAACTGATACATCAAAATAGAGCGATAATGAACACGCTAACACCCCTTGTCTGGTTGAATGGATTTCTCTGTAACCTTGGAAACGTGAATTATGATTTTTGTTGTGTCTTTAAAACACAGTAATTTTAAAAGTTACTCCAAAATTCGCTTGAGGATGAAATGGAACTAATATCTTTAATTTAATTTAATTTAATTCCAAAATTAAATTCGAAGCTTTCAGCTTCCATTTTTGAAACATGGTTAGAACTGCGTAGCGAAAAAAAACATATTTTAAATCAATTAATTTATAATATTAATGCTCTGTAAATTTACATTGAGCACTATTTTGTAAAAATAAAACTATCTATAAGAACACCGGATTATCTTACTGTTCTTTTCTTTTATATATATATATATATATATATATATATATATATATATATTAATTGACATTTCTACAGTACATAATGATGGAAGATTTGATATTAACAGGTCAGATTAAAGACAAGGAGCACAGCGGTAACAACGCTTAACCTGTCTTGCGATAAATTGTATAGCAGAACAGGGTTTAGGACAGATAGCAATATTTATTGAGAGATACAAAGGACAGAAAATTGTGGAGAGGTATGATTGCCAACGTCCTGAAGGGACATGGCACATAGTGGAAGAATTTGTAGAAATTCATTAGATATTTACGAGAAGTTCGTTAGCAGGAACTATTTCTAAACTTTCTTGGTCTAGATAAAAGAAAAACATAAGGAAACTACGAAAAATATTAATAAAAATTATTAAACTCTCCTCTTAAATTCTATTAAACTTATATATATATAAACACATAGTTTAACCAATATTAAGGCACGCTCGCACGCATATATATGGTCAGTATATAGATTTATTACTATTCTATACAGACAGGGTGCGATCGGTAAATTGTCGAAATATTATATTTTTAATTTAGCGTCCTTTGTTTTTGATTTTGCCGACTGCGCAGTACAGTAGGGTTAGTTGGGAGAAAATAAGTATCATGACGCAATTCACTCCGCCAAAAATTTGGAAACAGCATGCTGCACTGCTTGGCATTCTCACCGGAAGCTCCAATATGAACATTTCAGAATGTTTGCGTGTCAATCTGAGGACGGTGCAGAGTATTCAGAAAGAGTTGGAGGAGTATAATGGTGATTACGAAGGTACGACAGCTCGGAAAACCACTCTGATAGTTTTGATAAGAAAAGAGCTCTGGAATTTGTTGAACGGGGCTCTCGAATTGGGCTGGACTTAACACGGAGGCTTACTTCAATTGACTTGAGTAGGTAGTCCTGCCCTGGGTCAAAAGGGTGGCTGCTAGAAGACCCCATGTCTGAAAATATGACTGTACCATGCTACACAAGCAGGAGAACCCAGTCACGACTTTCAGATAATTTCTGCGACCACATCACCCCTGATATCTGGCCACGAAACTCGCCAGACAGCACCCCCTTGATTATTATGTGTTCGGCGCAGTTCAGCTAGAGACCAACAAAACTCCTTGTAATACCAATGATGAACTGAAGGCAAGGACAACATGGCAGCATTCTTCAACATAAACAGGGAGACTGTCCAGAAGAGATGCAAAAGATTGTGAAGTCCTATGGAGACCGTGGTTAAAGCCAATGGTGATTCAATTGAATATATTTACTCTTTAGTAATTCAAGATTTTTTTGTGTAATTTTTGGTAAATATGCTTGTTAAATGTCAGTGTTATTTTCATTTTTAATTTAGACGACAATTTATCCATCGCACCCTTATTATGGTCAGTATATAGATTTATGTATATTCTACATATACATACGGAACTGACACACATACAAAAGGTGTGTGCGAGCGTGCTTGCGTATTTTAGTCGCTATTTACTTTTTTTTTTTTTTTGAGGAGGGCTGATTTCTGCATGTACGTTTGTGGGTAGCTGCACTGTTCACGAACTGGTGTGACCTTTAAGTTTCGCGTTAATTTGATCCATGTATCAAACATAGGCGATTCGCTATTCACGCGAAGGTCGCATCTTACTTTTTGCTGACCTTTACGCTGGTCAGCTCAGGTGGCTGCCAAGGAAAGTCCCTCTGACACGCGTCCCTTCCTCTTTCCACCTTTTAACCATGGGCAGGCTTTCAAGTTACGAGCGCACACCTTTCCTTAATCTCCTTATCACTTGATTGATTCTATCTCTGCATGACAGACAATCCATCTCTCTTTCACACTGTCTTTTACATAACCAGTCTTTGACTAGAGATCTCTGCGTTATCCTCTCGATATAAATACGTACATGAAAATTTATAACATAGGATTATTATTATTATTATTATTATTATTATTATTATTATATTATTATTATTATAATTATATTATTATTATATTATTATTATATTATAATTATATTATTGTTATATATAATTATTATTATATTATTATTATTATTATTATTATTATTATTATAATATTATAATTATTATATTATTATATTATTATATTATTATTATATTATTATTAATATATATTTATTATTATTATAATTTTATTATTATTATAATTATATTATTATATTATTATTGTTATATTATTATATATTATTATTATTATAATTATATTATTATTATATTATTATTATTATTTTATTATCACATTATTATTATATTATTATTATATTATTATTATTAATATTATATTATTATTATATTATTATTATAATTATATTATTATTATATTATTATATTATTATTATTATATTATTATTTATATTATATTATTATATTATTATTATAATTATATTATTATTATAATTATATTATTATATTATTATTATATTATTATCATATTATTATTATAATTATATTATTATTATATTATTATTAATTTATTATTACATTATTATTATATTATTATTATATTATTATTAATATTATATTATATATTATTATTATGATTATATTGTTATTATATCATTATTATAATTATATTATTATATTATTATTATATTATTATATTATTATTATAGTATTATTAATATCATTATTATTTATTATTATTATAATTATATTATTAATATATTATTATTATAATTATATTATTATTATATTATTATTATATATTATTTATTATTATTATGATTATATTGTTATCATATTATCATTATTATAATAATATTATTATATTATTATATTATTATTATATTATATTATTGTATTATTATTATTATATTATTTTAATATTATATTATCATTATTATAATTATATTATTAATATATTATTATTATTTTTGTAATTATATTATTATTATATTATTATTATTATATTATTATTATATTATTATTAATATCATATTATTATTATAATTATATTATTATTATATTATTATTATTATTATTGTTATTATTCTTGTGTCGTGTCCCATCATGGCTCACCATAAATTCCCATAGTTTGTAGCGCTTAGTAATGTTTATATTCTTCAATCCTTGTCTGACATCCATTTAAACAATCTCGTTAGGTAGGTTACTTGCTTTTTTACCTTTGCCCGCTCAATACCTTTAATATGTGCTGCTAGGTAAAATTCTCTAAACCTTCTTTCCTCATTATTTTCCTGGAAATGTTAACTGTCTCTCTCTGATTCTAAGTTTGTGTCGTACGTGATTTTAATAAGCTTCCGTCACAGGTATTGCTTATGTATCATGATTAATGCAGGTTTATGTTTCAAATATCATATCCGCAAAAAACGATCACTGATACTAACGTGACAATGAATGTGAGATAATCTTAATGGCACACTGATGTAATAAGGGTAGCAATTATGCTATTTTTAACTTGCATTGTCCTGGCGTCGGTTTAAAAAGACATGTTCTTTTTTTTTATTTACACTATTTACATTGTTCGGAGCATTGGCCCAATCTTCATTGCCATATTCACGACGCTTTGGCCGTTGTACGCTCTGGCCTTCTTCCGGTTGATTGGAATTTCGAACTGAACCCTTTATTTCCCCCAAAGACACATGGCTCAGTCTTTAAAAAGCTTTGGTTGATTCCAGTGACTTGACCCAAAGAGTTGTGAGTTCAATATATAGCTACAGCTGAGGTGAACAAAATTGTCCAGGTTATACCCTGTAAAGAAGAGTAGATTTTTAAACTATTTGCATTGTTTGGACTGCTGTCTCCATTTTCGTTGCCATATTCACGACGTTTCGGCCGTTGTATGCTTTGGCCTTATTCAGGTGATCGGAATTTCGAATCGAACCCTTTATTTCGCCCACCGGGTAGATTGTTATCGTTCCAATTGCCATGTCTCTTCTGGATGACTCAGTATCAATTATCTCCCATTTACTCTCTCCCAGATTGGAGTTCGATACCTAGCTATCTCAACTCTTAGGGTCAACTCACTGTATTCAACCAATGCTTTTATCCACTGGGCAATGTGTTTTCTTTTTTTCCATATATTTAAACTATAATTTTGGAAAGTGAAACATCCATTGAAATATGTTCGAAATTTTGGAAGTTTCCATCTGAAATAAAAATTTATAAAACTGGTCATAATATATGGATAAAAGATAGCGTCAGTCTAGATTTATGTCAGGTAGAGATGAATTAAAGACAAACGGAATTACATTTAAATTTGAATAGTTTTACTTGTTTACATAAATAACTCTTTTGAGTTTCGAAATTACAAAGATGAGAAAACAAACAATTATGGATGCTAGTCATATTTATTTTTATTTTTTTAAATTTCAGTTATAGTATTTTTGCGTTAGGGCGATGTAAATCTTCCATTATATGCAAGAAAAATCTAGGCTACATGTATTTATCCACGAGTTGCTAAAACATTAGACGAAACGTCCATAGAACTCGTAGTACAGACTGAAACGCTTTCATGTTAATAATTATATATCAGGAATTAATTGATTTTATTATTAATCTGACAAACATAAAAATAACGTTTAAAGTTATAAGAAATAATTTCGGATTAAAAATAAAAACCATTAATTCTTTACACACACACATATATATATATATATATATATATATATATATATATATATATATATATATATATATATAGGTATGTGGTTAGGTAAATGAAATAACTAGATATTAGCAAACTTAAGTGGCACACCAAACGATTGTATATGCGTATTTATTAATATATACATATATATATATATATATATATATATATATATATTAGTAATAATAATGATAATAATAATAATACATATGCATATATATATATATATATATATATATATATATATATATATATATATATATATATATATATATATA
Source organism: Acanthosepion pharaonis (assembly GCA_903632075.3). NCBI lineage: Eukaryota > Metazoa > Mollusca > Cephalopoda > Sepiida > Sepiidae > Acanthosepion > Acanthosepion pharaonis. The sequence continues at coordinate 3,236,602 of CAHIKZ030001169.1, forward strand.
TATATATATATATATATATATATATATATATATATATATATATACATATATATATATATATATATATATGATAGAAATTATTAGGAGGGTTTGATAATTATATTTCAGACTCGATTAATTACTTAAATATATATAATACACTACACTGATCTCATAACTCCGTGATTCATACACACTCTCTCTCTCTTCATATATATATATATATATATATATATATATATATATATTTACATATGTGTGTGTAAGTGTGTGTGTGTGTGTGCGTGTGTGCAATAACACACACACACACACATATATACATATATATATTTATATATATTGCGCATATATATATATATATATATATATATATATGAAAAAAAGAAATGGATTAAGTCCGCCAATATTTATATATTTCCTTTTCATAAGTTATTTTCATAGATATAATATATTTAAGTAAATGCTCTGTTTTTTTTTGTTTTTTTTGTTTTTTTTTTAATTAAACGATATTAATTAAATTTACCGGCCTTAATATTCCAGAAATTTTGTATAATTACACAGGTTCCCATCATGTTGGACAACGCATATTCTCTAGAAAATTTTTCGAACATTCAGTCCGCTATTATTATTATTATTATTATTATTATTATTATTACTTAAATGTTATTTTTAGTTGATACTCGTATTTAATTATATATTAAACAGGATATTTATTTTTTGTCTCCCTTCCTGAATACCCGAGAAATCTTATCATATGAAATTATGCAGTCTCCGCCAGTGTTCAAATCTGTGTCCCCTAAAGGAAAAACTTAATTAGACCTGACGTGCTTTGACCCCTCAGCTACAGAATTCATCGATGACCAAGCAAATTTGAATAGCGTATTTGAAAAAAATACTTATCTTTGACTACCGAAATTGATATATCTGCTCAGTTTCGTATCCTAACGTAAACTAAGCAAGTTTAAGAAAAGGAATTAGATCTGTTTATTAATGCGCATATTTTTATTACTTTAATCTGCGTTTAAAGATGAAGCGATTGTATCAATTTCTCGTGACCTTTCACTTGTTTTGAAATTAGAACTGTCCTTCTAGAAGTAATTGCTTAGATGGGAATGGCCGAGCCTCGTGAAATTTACTTGCCATTCCATTAAAATATAATTGAAATCATTTAAGGAAATTTTTTGCCATAGAAAAATACGCCTGTTTTAAAAAAAAAACAAAAAAAACCTTTAATCAATTTGAAATTAACAATATATATATATATATGCATAAAATACGTGATACTATTTGTATTTACTGTGGTAAAAGACTGGAAAATTTTTTTATTGATAAAAGGATCGATATGCTGAAAGACTTTGGAACAAGTAGTGTTAATGCATAGAATCGGTGGGAAAGATTGACGATTTAATTCACATGTAGATGCCACCGAAAATTAGTGTGTCTAGGGTTTAAACAATGTAAAGTGATCCAGACTTGGAGGGCAATGATGATTGATGTGTTTTACGTAACTGAAAATGCAATCTGCAAAGCGAAAACTTCATTTTCGTAAACAACGAATTTGGAGTTGATTTCTTCTGGTCGAAAGTTGAGTTGAGATGGGTGGACGAGCCACTCACGATCACTGAAGAGATTTAGAGAAAAGTAATTCTAAGTGAGACTGGGAGAATGGAATTCCCCAAAATTATGAATAAACTGACAACAAAAGAGATTTACCGAAATCCACCTACGTGCTGTGCCTCGTGCCAGTTTGAGCGTATGTCCATAAATACGAATGCGTGAAGCGAATGCGTCAGACGGAGACTGAGACCAGAGACAAGAGAGAGACGACGGAGATTTCGTCCAAACCACCAGTCGTGATACACGACACGTGATTGCCTGCCGAACAGAACACCCCGACTTCAGCCTTGTACCGAACTTTACCAAAACAGTAACCCAAACTTTACCAAGTCACAATAATATTACTTCCGATTTAGACGCGGGTTGTGTTGATAATTAATTGCATACGAACTCTGATATAACAAATTACTGTACGAAGGACTGATATAAAAACAGTATTTACTGTTGTTCAATTTATTCGAGTGTTATTTTTTTTCCTGTACGTCTTCGCCCTTCTTGGACCAACCCGACAGGAAGATACTTGAGACGATTCTATCTTGGCATCCTTATGATCAAACATAAACCAAAATGTGGGATAGGGTAGGTCTTAGATCGAAGCGATCTTCATCGATCGGCCGCGGTTTTGGAAGTCTTGGATGGCTGGGGAAGGTGTTGTACGATTACACAGAGAGAGAGAGAGAGAGAGAGATATGGATAGATGTAGATATTGATACTAACACACACACACACAAACATATATGTGTTTGTGTGTATATGTGTATATACATACATAATGGGCGATAATAAGCGCGTTTCAAATTGGTTACAAAGTTCACTGATTTGAATCTCATCATGGTCGATTTGTCTTGAAGGTGACACCTTGATATTATCAAGCTGAGAAAGTGAAAGGGCATGAAAGTCTTATGGTTGAAATTGAGTTGACGTAACTATTCGATTGGGAATATGCTGATCTCCCCCAGAAAACTGGAACTACGCTTCCTTTTTTTAACTTCAAAAATGCTAACTTGACGCCTTACGATTCATTTAACGTTTTATAAAGCGTAAACAAAGTGTAAACAGTCAAGTAAATTTCATGTTTCTGGTATTCATTTCCCGCCATTGTGCCTTCAACCACTTATTGTTTCTTCCATGTTTCGTCTATTATCAGTTTCTCTCTTTCATCCAATAATTCACTTTTTCTTCTCTTTCCCTTTATATTTCTTTGTCTTTTATTCAGTAACTTTGCCTGAAGCTTAATCACTTCAACCGACGTGATTCTTTCTACTTCTACTGTCATAACGATTTTTTTCTTTTCTTTATCGTCTTTTCTTTTCTCTCTGACGTCCATTCTTTCTTTGTTTCTTTACTGTTTATTTGTTTCCATTGTTTTTGTAGCCTTTTATTTCATTCATTTTACCCCTGGCGCAAATTCTTTTTTTTTTTCTTTTTCTTTCTTTCTTTCTTTCTTTCTTTCTTTCTTTCTTTCTTTCTAGCCTGCTCTTTCTTTCTTTTTACTCTAGTCGTGAGTTCTTTCTTTCTTACTTTCTTTCTTTCTTTCTTTCTTTCTTTCTTTCTTTCTTTCTTTCTTTCTTTCTTTCTAGCCTGCTCTTTCTTTCTTTTTTCCCTAGTCGCGAGTTCATTCTTTCTTTCTTTCTTTCTTTCTTTCTTTCTTTCTTTCTTTCTTTCTTTCTAGCCTGCTCTTTCTTTCTTTTTACTCTAGTCGCGAGTTCTTTCTTTCTTTCTTTCTTTCTTTCTTTCTTTCTTTCTTTCTAGCCTGCTCTTTCTTTCTTTTTACCCTAGTCGCGAGTTCTTTCTTTCTTTCTTTCTTTCTTTCTAGCCTGCTCTTTCTTTCTTTTTACCCTAGTCGCGAGTTCTTTCTTTCTTTCTTTCTTTCTTTCTTTCTTTCTTTCTTTCTTTCGTTCTAGCCTGCTCTTTCTTTCTTTTTACCCTAGTCGCGAGTTCTTTCTTTCTTTCTTTCTTTCTTTCTTTCTAGCCTGCTCTTTCTTTCTAGCCTGCTCTTTCTTTCTTTTTACCCTAGTCGCGAGTTCTTTCTTTCTTTCTTTCTTTCTTTCTTTCTTTCTTTCTTTCTTTCTTTCTTTCTAGCCTGCTCTTTCTTTCTTTTTACCCTAGTCGCGAGTTCTTTCTTTCTGTCTTTCTTTCTTTCTTTCTTTTTTTCTTTCTTTCTAGCCTGCTCTTTCTTTCTTTTTACTCTAGTCGCGAGTTCTTTCTTTCTTTCTTTCTTTCTTTCTTTCTTTCTTTCTTTCTTTCTTTCTTTCTAGCCTGCTCTTTCTTTCTTTTTACTCTAGTCGCGAGTTCTTTCTTTCTTTCTTTCTTTTTCTTCTTTCTTTCTTTTTCTAGCCTGCTCTTTCTTTCTTTTTACCCTAGTCTGAGTTCTTTCTTTCTTTCTTTTCTTTCTTTCTTTTTTTTCTTTCTTTCTTTCTTTCTTTCTTTCTTTCGTTCTAGCCTGCTCTTTCTTTTTTTTACCCTCGTCGCGAGTTCTTTCTTTTCTTTCTTTCTTTTTTTCTTTCTTTCTAGCCTGCTCTTTCTTTCTTTTTACCCTAGTCGCGAGTTCTTTTCTTTCTTTCTTTTCTTTCTTTCTTTCATTCTTTCTTTCTTTCTTTCTTTCTAGCCTGCTCTTTCTTTCTTTTACTCTAGTCGATTTTCTTTCTTTCTTTCTTTCTTTCTTTCTTTCCTTCTTTCTTTCTTTCTTTTTAGCCTGCTCTTTCTTTTTTTTTACCCTAGTGGCGAGTTCTTTCTTTCTTTCTTTCTTTCTTTTTCTCTTGAGTTCTTTCTTTCTTTCTTTCTTTCTTTCTTTTCTTTCTTTCTTTCTTTCTTTCTTTCTTTCTTTCTTTCTAGCCTGCTCTTTCTTTCTTTTTACCTCTTGAGTTCTTTCTTTCTTTCTTTCTTTCTTTTTTCTTTTCTTTCTTTCGTTCTAGCCTGCTCTTTCTTTCTTTTTACCCTAGTCGCGAGTTCTTTCTTTCTTTCTTTCTTTCTTTCTTTCTAGCTTTTCTTTCTTTCTTTTTACCCTAGTCGCGAGTTCTTTCTTTTCTTTCTTTCTTTCTTTCTTTCTTTCTTTCTTTCTTTATTTCTAGCTGCTCTTTCTTTCTTTTACCCTAGTCGCAGAGTTCTTTCTTTCTTTCTTTCTTTCTTTTTTTCTTTCTTTTTCTTTCTTTCTAGCCTGCTCTTTCTTTCTTTTTTACTCTAGTTGCGAGTTCTTTCTTTCCTTCTTTCTTTCTTTCTTTCTTTCTTTCTTTCTTTCTTTTCTAGCCTGCTCTTTCTTTCTTTTTATCCTAGTCGCGAGTTCTTTCTTTTCTGTCTTTCTTTCTTTCTTTCTTTTTTCTTTTTTTCTAGCCTGCTCTTTCTTTCTTTTTGCTGTAGTCGCGAGTTCTTTTCTTTCTTTCTTTCTTTTTTTTTCTTTCTTTTCTTTCTTTCTTTCTTTCTTTCTTAGCTTGCTCTTTCTTTCCTTTACTCTAGTCGAGTTCTTTCTTCTTTCTTTCTTTTCTTTCTTTCTTTCTTTCTTTCTTTCTTTCTTTTCTAGCCTGCTCTTTCTTTCTTTTTTTTTACCCTAGTCGCGAGTTCTTTCTTTCTTTCTTTCTTTCTTTCTTTCTTTCTTTCGTTCGTTCTAGCCTGCTCTTTCTTTTTTTTTACCCTAGTCGCGAGTTCTTTCTTTCTTTCTTTCTTTCTTTCTTTCTAGCCTGCTCTTTTCTTTCTTTTTTACCCTTGTCGCGAGTTCTTTCTTTCTTTCTTTCTTTCTTTCTTTCTTTCTTTCTTTCGTTCTAGCCTGCTCTTTCTTTCTTTTTACCATTTTCGCGAGTTCTTTCTTTCTGTCTTTCTTTCTTTCTTTCTTTTTTTCTTTCTTTCTAGCCTGCTCTTTCTTTCAATGAGTTCTTTTTTCTGTCTGTCTTTTTCTTTCTGTTTTTCTAGCCTGCTCTTTCTTTCTTTTTATCCTAGTCGCGAGTTCTTTCCTTCTTTCTTTCTTTCTTTCTTTCTTTCTTTCTTTCTTTCTTTCTTTCTTTCTTTCTAGCCTGCTCTTTCTTTCTTTTTACCCTAGTCGCGAGTTCTTTCTTTCTTTCTTTCTTTCTTTCTTTCTTTCTTTCGTTCTAGCCTGCTCTTTCTTTCTTTTTACCCTAGTCGCGAGTTCTTTTTTCTTTTTTTTTTTTCTTTCTTTCTTTCTTTCTAGCCTGCTCTTTCTTTCTTTTTTTTCTAGTCGCGAGTTCTTTCTTTCTGTCTTTCTTTCTTTCTTTCTTTTTTTCTTTTCTTTCTAGCCTGCTCTTTTTTTTCTTTTTGCTGTAGTCTTGAGTTCTTTTTTTTTTTCTTTCTTTCTTTCTTTCTTTCTTTCTTTTTTTCTTTCTTTCTTTCTAGCCTGCTCTTTTTTTCCTTTTACTCTAGTCGCGTGAGTCCTTTTCTTTCTTTCTTTCTTTCTTTCTTTCTTTCTTTCTTTCTTTCTTTCTTTCTAGCCTTCTTTCTTTCTTTTTTTACCCCTAGTCGCGAGTTCTTTCTTTCTTTCTTTTTTCTTTCTTTCTTTCTTTTTTTTTTTCTTTCTTTTCTTTCTTTCGTTTCTAGCCTGCTCTTTCTTTCTTTTTTACCCTAGTCGCGAGTTCTTTCTTTCTTTTCTTTCTTTTTTCTTTCTTTATTTTCTAGCCTGCTCTTTCTTTCTTTTTTACCCTAGTCGCGAGTTCTTTTCTTTCTTTCTTTCTTTCTTTCTTTCTTTCTTTCTTTTTCTAGCCTGCTCTTTCTTTTTTTTTTTACCATTTTTCTTGAGTTCTTTTCTTTCTGTCTTTCTTTCTTTCTTTTTTTTCTTTCTTTCTAGCCTGCTCTTTCTTTTTTTTTACCCTAGTCATGAGTTCTTTCTTTCTGTCTGTTTTTTCTTTCTTCTTGTCTTTTAGCCTGCTCTTTCTTTCTTTTTTTTTACTTTTCCTTCTTTCTTTTCTTTCTTTCTTTCTTTCTTTCTTTCTTTTCTTTCTTTCTTTCTTTCTTTCTAGCCTGCTCTTTCTTTCTTTTTACCCTAGTCTTGAGTTCTTTCCTTTTCTTTCTTTTCTTTCTTTCTTTCTTTCTTTCTTTCTTTCTAGCCTGCTCTTTTCTTTCTTTTTACCCCTAGTCGCAGTTCTTTCTTTCTTTCTTTTTTTTTTTTTCTTTTCTTTTTTTTCTAGCCTGCTCTTTCTTTTTTTTTACCCTAGTCGCGAGTTCTTTCTTTCTTTTTTTTTCTTTTTTTCTTTTCTTTCTTTCTTTCTTTCTTTCTAGCCTGCTCTTTTTTTTCTTTTTTACCCTAGTCGCGAGTTCTTTCTTTCTTTCTTTCTTTCTTTTTCTTTTCTTTCTTTCTTCTAGCCTTTCTTTTTTTTTTTTACCCTTGTCCCGAGTTCTTTTTTTTTTGTCTTTCTTTCTTTCTTTCTTTTTTTTTCTTTCTTTCTTTCTTTCTTTCTTTTTTCTAGTCACTTGAGTTCTTTCTTTCTTTTCTTTTTTTCTTTCTTTCTTTCTTTCTTTTCTTTCTTTCTTTTTTCTAGCTTTGCTCTTTCTTTTTTTTACCCTAGTCGCGAGTTCTTTCTTTCTGTCTTTTTTTTCGTTCTTTTTTTTTTCTTTCTTTTAGCCTGTCTTATTTTCTTTCTTTACTCTAGTCTTGAGTTTTTTCTTTCTTTCTTATTTTTTTCTTTCTTTTTTTTTTTTCTAGCCTGCTTTTTTCTTTTTTTTTACCCTAGTCGCGAGTTCTTTCTTTCTTTTTTTTTCTTTCTTTTTTTTCTTTTTTCTTTCGTTCTAGCCTGCTCTTTCTTTTCTTTTTACCCTAGTTTTAGAGTTCTTTTTTCTTTCTTTCTTCTTTCTTTTTTCTTTTCTTTTCTAGCCTGCTCTTTCTTTCTTTTTACCCTAGTCGCGAGTTATTTTCTTTCTTTCTTTCTTTCTTTTGTTTCTTTCTTTCTTTCTTTCTTTTTCTAGTTGCTCTTTCTTTCTTTTTTACCATTTTCGCGAGTTCTTTCTTTCTGTCTTTCTTTCTTTTTCTTTTTTTTCTTTCTTTTAGCCTTTCTTTCTTTCTTTTTTTTACCCTAGTCATGATTTTCTTTTCTTTCTGTCTGTCTTTCTTTCTTTCTGTCTTTCTAGCCTGCTCTTTCTTTCTTTTTTATCCTAGTCGCGAGTTCTTTCCTTCTTTCTTTTCTTTCTTTCTTTTCTTTCTTTCTTTTCTTTCTTTTCTTTCTTTTCTTTCTAGCCTGCTCTTTCTTTTTTTACCCTAGTCGCGATTTTTCTTTCTTTCTTTTATTTCTTTCTTTTTTTCTTTCTTTTCTTTCTTTCTTTCTTTCTTTCTTTCGTTCTAGCCTGCTCTTTCTTTCTTTTTTTTTTAGTCGCGAGTTCTTTCTTTCTTTCTTTTTTCTTTCTTTCTTTCTTTCTAGCCTGCTCTTTTTTCTTTTTATTTTTCTTTCTTTCTTTCTTTTTTTTTTTCTTTTATTTTCTTTTTTCTTTTCTTTCTTTCTTTCTTTCTTTCTTTCTTTTTTTTTTTTTTCTTAGTCTCGAGTTCTTTTCTTTTTTTTTTTCTTTCTTATTTTTCTTTTTTTTTTACCCTAGTCTTATTTTCTTTCTTTTCTTTTTTCTTTTGTCTTTTTTCTTTTCTTTCTTTCTTTTTCTTTTTTTCTTTTTACCTAGTCGCGAGTTTTTCTTTCTGTCTTTCTTTTTTTTTTTTTTTTTTTTATTTTATTTTTCTATTTTTTACTCTAGTCGCGAGTTCTTTCTTTCTTTCTTTTTTTCTTTCTTTAGTTTTCTTTCTTTCTTTCTTTTTTTCTAGCCTGCTCTTTCTTTCTTTTTACTCTTTTTTGAGTCCTTTCTTCTTTCTTTTTTTTTTCTTTTCTTTCTTTCTTTTTTTTACCCTAGTCTTATTTTTCTTTCTTTCTTTCTTTCTTTCTTTCTTTCTTTTCTTTTCTTTTTTTCGCTCTTTCTTTCTTTTTTTTACCCTAGTCGAGTTCTTTTTTTTTCTTTTTTTCTTAAGCCTGCTTTTTTTCTTTTTACCCTAGTCGCGAGTTCTTTCTTTCTTTCTTTATTCTTTCTTTTTTCTTTCTTCTTTTCTTTCTAGCCTGCTCTTTCTTTTTTTTACCCTAGTCCCGAGTTCTTTTCTTTCTGTCTTTCTTTCTTTCTTTCTTTTTTTTTTTCTAGCCTGCTCTTTCTTTTTTTTTTACTCTAGTCGAGTTCTTTCTTTCTTTTTTCTTTCTTTTCTTTCTTTCTTTTCTTTTCTTTCTTTCTTTTGTTCTAGCCTGCTCTTTTCTTTTCTTTTTTGAGTTCTTTCTTTCTTTCTTTCTTTCTTTTTTTTTTTTCTTTTTTTCTAGCCTGCTCTTTATTTTCTTTTTACTCTAGTCATGAGTTCTTTCTTTTTTTCTTTCTTTCTTTTTTCTTTCTTTCTTCTTTTCTTTCTTTCTAGCCTTCTTTCTTTCTTTTTACCCTAGTCATGAGTTCTTTCTTTTTTTTTTTTTCTTTCTTTTCTTTCTTTCTTTTTCTTTCTTTCTTTCTTTTCTTTCTTTCGTTCGTTCTAGCCTGCTCTTTCTTTCTTTTTTATCCCAGTCTTGAGTTCTTTCTTTCTTTCTTTCTTTTCTTTTCTTTTTTTTCTTTCTGTCTTTTCTTTCTAGCCTGCTCTTTTTTTCTTTTTTTACCCTAGTCGCGAGTTCTTTTCTTTCTGTCTTTTTTTTTTTTTTTTCTTTTCTAGCCTGCTCTTTCTTTCTTTTTACCCTAGTCGAGTTCTTTCTTTTCTTTCTTTCTTTCTTTCTTTCTTTCTTTTTTTCTTTCTAGCCTGCTCTTTCTTTCTTTTTACCCTAGTCGCGAGTTCTTTCCTTCCTTCTTTCTTTCTTTCTTTCTTTCTTTCTTTCTTTCTTTCTAGGCCTGCTCTTTTCTTTCTTTTTACCCTAGTCGCGAGTTCTTTCTTTCTTTCTTTATTTTCTTTCTTTCTTTCTTTCTTTCTTTCTTTCTTTCTTTCTTTCTTTCTTTCTTTCGTTCTAGCCTGCTCTTTCTTTCTTTTTACCCTAGTCGAGAGTTCTTTTTCTTTCTTTCTTTTCTTTCTTTCTTTCTTTCTTTCTTTCTTTCTAGCCTGCTCTTTATTTTTTTTACCCTAGTCGCGAGTTCTTTTCTTTCTTTCTTTCTTTCTTTTCTTTCTTTCTTTCTTTCTAGCCTGCTCTTTCTTTTTTTTTACCCTAGTCAAGAGTTCTTTCTTTTCTTTCTTTCTTTCTTTCTTTCTTTCTTTCTTTGTCGTCTTTTCTTTTTTTTTTCATTAAGCCTGTCGCTGTTTATCTATTTTTATATATTTATCGCATTTTTTCTTTTATTTAGCCATCGATCGCTAATTTTTTTTTTCATTTCTTTCCGTCTTATTTTTCTTATATATATTTTTACTATTATTTCCTTAATGATGCAATTTCTTTTCTTTCTTGAAAATTTCTTCCTCATTTTTGTTTGTTTCTCTGTTTTGTTATATGCTTCCTTCTTTCATTCTGTCACCCTTTACTCATTCTTTTTTCACTCTATCACAGACTCTTTCTTTTTCCTTTTTCCTTTTTATAGTTTGTTCTCACCACCTTTCTTTCTTTCTTTGCTGATTTCTTTTTTTACAATAATGTTCACTCAGTGCCAGGCTCGGGAACAACTCGAGGTAGATTCGGATAGGCGGGGAAGATAACGGTTAACCATAGAACTGAACAGGTTAAGATTGGAAGTCGATTTCACAGGGCAGTGGTTCGCGAGAAAAAGTTACTTGAATCGAACTTAATTCTCACCATTGGAATACAGAGGGAATGACGCTGTTTCGCTACAATGTGTTTGGCATGGCGAATCCTAGCCATGAATATTAGTACTGCTGGAACTAAGGAATGTGTTATGGTCCAGGTTAGGACCAAGGAAGAACAACATGAGCACAAGAGTAGAAATAACGAAGGTATATTACATGAAATAATAATACAAGATGTGTAAGGTGTTAGTATGACTGTCAGTCTGGTGACATAAGATAATAATGCGTTTTTAGTGATACAAGTTTTACTAATTAACCCATAGCTGAGTTAGAGAAGGGGTAGATTCATACCTTTTCCAAGGTTATTTGCACGTAAGTGAATATAACGAAACCAACTGGAATTGGAACTCGGCTCTCCATTTAAAAAAAAACTGAGGCATTATCTATTACACCACCAACATATCCAAGGTTACAGTACCTGGTATTCCAAGGCGGTCTCCCATCTTGATAGTGACCCGGTAGGACGTTGCTTAACTTCGGTGACCGTACGGTATTTCAATGGGATGTGGCCGTCAGTCATGTATGTATGCATGTATGTATATGTGTGTGTGTTGTCGTGCATTATATTATATATATATATATATATATATATATATATATATATATATATATATATATATATATATATATATATATATATATATATATATATATACACACACATATATATATATATATATATATATGTGTGTGTGTCTGCGTAGATATATCAGATCACCTATATGTGCGTATTTTCTTATGAAAACAACCAAATAAAATGAATTGAAGAGAAGTTTCACATACAATCTTTTTCCTCACGCAAATCCGCGAATGATGGACATACATATATCCATGTTAATGGACTCAACTATACGGACGCATATGCATATGTGAGTCACAAAACCAATCACACAGTTGTACGTACACTTTGTGAATGCAACAACAACTGTAACTGCATTGGCGAATTTGATGTGGCTGCCTGAAATCGCCCTCCTTACATTCTTCTATGTCAAGACAGGTTCCTCCCGCCTTGATTTCCCGCCATCCTTTCCGAATCTCTAATTTGATTAGCCGAACTGTTCCCACGTGATCTTTTCTCTCATTCAAATCTCCTCAGCGCAGCAGGGAGACGTCATTAATCAGAAAATTGAATAAATTGGGAGCGTTCATTGGTGATTTGAAGGCGAAATCCCTTGGCAGTGCTTGGCGCGGGAGGTAACTATTTTCCGTGTCAAGTCGAGGCTTCCCGGACGATAAAAAGTTGCAAAATTTAATTAAGGCTCCGAGTCCACAGATGAGATGGCCAGAGTTGGCCCCAAAAGATGGAGGATGTCATAATGTAATAAAGTAGTTGACACTGATCCAACGGAGCCCGTTGGCCGCTTTTCGGCACTGAAGAAGAGAAAAAGAGGAAAAATAGAAAAGAAAAAGGATAAACGGGAAATGGATAGAAAGAAATGACAAAAATTAAGTGTGAATATTTTCAAACAATTGAATATTTCCGATTTACAAAGGAAAATGAAAACGTGAAAGTGATGTTGATAGAAAATTTCAAAAACAAAACAGGAAAATAAATGTTTTTAGATATTTATTTAAAAAAAAAAACATTTCATTCTAAGGAAGGAAATAAAGCCACTAAGGTGGAAAGGGTTGCTGTGTGTTAGAGAATATGAGAAAAATGCTATTAAGGAGAAAGAATAATAAAAGAAGAAGAAATAAAAAGTGGGAAGATAATGATTGATATTGCATTTAAATTTTTGAAGATCAAACTTGGTTTGTAAGCAAGAAAACGGAAGATCTTTCTACATGCGCAAAATGCGATAAAAGAAACTACTAGCATAGAACTTACGGTTATATCAAGCCAATCCAAATGTAAAATGATGCCTGTTGATCATGATGACGGTCGTCTTTGAGTATAGAATCTAGAGGTTAGCAGAAAATATTTCGAAGACTGTAGGAAAGCGTTTTTCAGGATAGCAGTGGATATTTTGGTTAAAGTAACAGAGCGTAGTTCGTCCTTCTGTTCCTCTTCGCCTGACAAGCTAGACTGGACATTCTGGTAGAGTAAACAAAAATGGCCGCCTTTATACACGACGGATTGAATGTTCTACGTCTTCTGATTGGTTAACCTTCTATTGGTGGACTATAAAGTGAGTCAAGTCATTTGGGCTAGCTCACTAGTACATACATATACACAAAAAACTGCAACAATGCCGCCAATCTTAAATTAAATAAAGCCTACATACCAGAGAGGAAATTTTATCAGAACAATTACCATGAACGTTTTTATAGAAAAAGTGTAGGAAAGTTACATTAAGGATGTGGGAAAGTGACTGAAGCTGCCAGGTTAGGACCAATAACATGCATGTTCTTCTTTGGAATTTACTGAGAACCCCTAAATACATAGCAAAAAGCCGAATTTTATATGCGACAGCAGTAGACAAAGCATTGAAGAACGGTAGACTTGTAAATATAAAAGATAATTTCTGGAAAGAAAAATTGTCTAGCGCGACACAGTAAACCAACATTCCGAGCAGCAGGCCTAGCATTGGATTCAATAGAATCATTCCACTTCATGTCTACGGAAAATGTTAATTCCCAGGGAGGTTAGCATCAGCCATGCTGAAGAATGGCAGAAAGGGGGCTCTGTAATATTTTCATTAAAACATTATATTTGAATTTTGATACATTTTGTTATAAAGAGCGATATGGATTATTTCTTTTTATATCCCATGTACTTTCATGGCGTTAGCGATCATGGCTCGCCACCACCTCTCTCCCTTTCAGCTCTCAGCAAGTTCCTTCCCTCTGTTTCCTCCTCTGTATGTGTGTGTGTGTGTGTGTGTGTGTGTGTGTGTGTGTGTGTAACGAATGCACGGCCGCAATTTTCGACGCATTTGCACAAAAATTTACATGCACATGCACCAAGGTAGCGGGAAGGCCAATACCGACATTGCATTTCCCAACTCCCATCGATAGTGGAAATGATCGATTTTTTCATGCTTCTATGGCAGTTTTCATGTAGTTTGCGGCCATTTTGTACTGGCCAGAGTGAGAGCCAATAGATGGCTGTCACGAATAGGCAAGAAGATTCTATTGGCCAGCGTGAGAGCCAACAGCTGACTGACACGAAATGTTAACTAGCATGCTAGCATGCAAAAAAAAATCGATAGCTGCATTCGTCAAGTGGAAAAATTTAAAACTGCATGGCACTTTACTCCAATTGGCTCATTCGCTTGCTTAAACTCAACGTTGATTCTGATTCCGCAGAACTGGGTTGGGTGTGAAAAAGTATTTGGTGTTAACATTCTTTTTACATTCGGTTTTTCCAGTTACGAGTCCTTTTTTAAAGCTGATCGTTTTGTGTTCATTTTGTTTAGTTATTTTTTCGTAACAGATTTAATGTTTTGTATAGAGCTTAGAAAAAATTCGCAGTGTGAGATAGGCAAGAAATAAGGCATGTAGCAACATCAGCACGGCAAAGGGCACTCCTTTAAAGGCAAGGAAGGGCAAAAATATTTTAAGTCAAGTGATAGCGATTGCTGTATGAGTCGTACGATTTTTGAATCAAGGACGGGCAATGCTGCTAGTTATTATCATTATCATTATTATTATTATTTCGGAGGGAAAAAAGAAATTGACTTGTTTTTTTATTCTTCATATATTCACTCTAACATTCTTCCTCAATAAAATAAATATTCACAACTTAAGTAATTATGGATGTTCAATGTTATCAATGCGATAGTTGGGTTGCGTTGTCATGTCCAAATTCCACCCGAACCGTAAAATTTGCTTTCGCTCAAATACTCTTGGAAAGAAAGCAATATATCAGTAAAAGTTTGAGCGCACAAAAAATGGTGCATTTGCTGTCATATCTGGATTAGAGTTGTTCAAACTTAACTTTCTATCTTTAACAGAGTTCAAACATGTTTACACAACTTTGTGGGTGATAAAATATTTTCCACCCTACAACACATTTCCCACAGACGAAATCTTGCAAGTATCTCGGTACTCTATCGCTATTCCCACAACAAATGGAATTTAGTTTCCAAACGTCATTGTTTTTATTTTAGCTTAATATTCTTTTGTTTTTGTTAGAAGTAATATGGCAGACACGGAAGGGAAATTACAGGACCTCTTAAACAAAGTAGTAAAAGAAGGCGAGAAGAAAGAACTGTCAATTGTAAGAAGACAGGATGTATGATTTGCAGCAAGAGAAAAGTCCAGATTTAAACTAAACCTTGGAGATGCCAAAATCAAACAAGTGCATAATTTTAAATATCTGGGAATAGTTTTAACAGACGATCTATAATGTGACATCAAAACCCGATGCTTCAGAGTAATAGCAAATGATGCCTTTCCAAAAATAAAATACTTAGAAACAGGAAAACTTCGTTAGAAATAAAGAAAATAGTGTTGAATTGCTTTGCAATAACAGCCATCTCGTAATGCAGGGAATCCTAAACAATTTCATTACAGATGAGAGGTAAACTGGAGTCACTAGAAATGTACTTCTACAGAAGAATGATGATCGGACCAGGGATGAATGCGTAACTAACGAGCAAGTTTTTAGGAAAATGAAAACAAATAGGACACATCTACTCAGAATCAAAATCTGACAGCTGAAATGCTACGGAGACATGAAAGAGAGCTTATGGAATAAGACATTCACAGGAAATATGAAATGTAAAAGGTCAGTGGAAAGCAGTGGGTCACCTCGCTGACAAGCTTGTGTGAATGGATTGCAAAACGAAGGAAAGATAAACGTTACTAAATGTTATAAAGAATAGAAAGTCGTAGAGAAATAATCACCCTCGGAGTACTGATATATTCCCTTCGAAATCCTTTTCCTCAATGTTTAATATCAAGTTTCTTTCATTCCAAGTACTGCTGTGTTGAACATAGAGCGATTCATCCAGATGTTATGGTAATACGGCGTCTGCTCACATCGAGCGGCACTGAGTATGCTTCGTCATAACAGAACAACAGATGTTCTGATTATTCACGAGCAGTAATATCAGGCTGCAAAATATTATCGGGGAGGTTATCTAATTTCTACATAAAAGAAACTAGCAGAAATCATGTTGTTCATCATATGGATAGCTTATAAATTGTTAAGTTAAATCTTTCGTTTCTGCATTTAGTAATAATAATGTGGCTGAGGCAAGTGCGTTTTTTACATTGTTACCAATGATCGCAGTTTTACGATTTCAAATAGGCATTTTAAAATATGGAATACATTCCACAATTGGAGTTTCGACGCAACACATTCTTCATATCCCATGCCTCCTATGTGGTTTGGTTTTGGTGTAAGACATATCAACTACAATGGGTTATTTAATGCCGACAGTTTTTTTTTGTTTTTTTTTTTCTGATATTTCTTCCTTCAAAAATGTATCGCTGGTAATAACTTTTGCAATGTATTTCTGGTACTAAAACCTATTTTTGCACTTTCATAGTGTTTTGACCACAGCTTGGGTGGTAACTATTTGCGCATAGATGAGGCCCTAACTGGTGCACCCACTCTGGGCCGGGGAGCTTCTGGAACCACCAGCAATTAAGATATCGTTCTAAGCTTCTGAAAAACATCTGATCAGAGGCCTTGCTGTTGGACATAGTTTATCATCTTACCCAGGACGCGGATGTAGTTTATCGACATACCTAGGACGGCCTCCTATTTGGTTAAAGTAAAATTAAAGTAAATATGAAATTATCACTCTAATCCGTGTTTAATTTGATAAATTTCACATGTCTGTTTTTGGTTCTAATTATATGCTTGCTATTGTTTTCCCTAAAACTTCATATATTCAGCCCATGGAATTCTCATTATCCTTCTGTATAACCATATTTCTGTTGCCTCATGTCACTTCTTCATCTATGCAGAGATTGTTAAACATTCAATCTCTATATTTAGAATTCTCAAAATGTGTGTATGCATGTATGTGTGTGTGTAATCGGATGTTGGTGATGCGTTTCCAGTTTTCATCCGACTTCGATGAAATTCTTTTGTTTGATAGATAATTCTTCAATGCCATTTTTGAGTCTAAAAATTACAAGCTTAAAGGTGAAAAATCGAAAAAAAACTGATTTTTTATACTTTGTGCAAAAATCAAACGCAAAATTTAATGTCTGTAAAAACAGCGTAAAATCAATTTTGAGAGTTGAAATCTAACGCAAAAGATTATTAGAATTATATAAAAATTATATTATAAATAAAAATCATCGTATATTATTATTATGACGGTCCATGGAAGAGGTTCCTTCCAGCAAAATTGGGTATGCAAAAAGCGCCCTTTTCAGAGTCACTCTTTTCCCATTCAAATTATGCCCCCCTATTTGGGGATGTGGCTCAGTTGTACCCAATTGTTGCTACTAATATTGATTTTCAGGTGGGCTGATTTTACACTTAAACTATTCCAATTGAACGGAAAAATTCCCAGTAATGAAACACCCCGTTTAAGAGGGGTTATACTGCTAGTACTACATAAGAGTTCCTAATTTTTAACACGTCAACAAATTTGGGAGTATTTTCTTCGTTTGTTTGTTATAAAGGGTGTTCCAATAACTTGGACCGATTTTCATGTGAATTAAGTTTAAGCATCTAATTATGTTTTCTTTTTCTTTCAGATTTGGCGGATATTTGGGCGATATTATTTTTTACCCTTAATTGCCATGACTTAAATAACATGATCCAATGGAGAAATAAATAAATTTTCACCAATAACACTGATTTATTTACTGCTGACTTTGCTCCGTCTTAATGAAACACCCTTATATATAATACATCTTAATAAAACACCCTTTATGAAACGATTTCTTCACTTCTTCAAAATAGATTGTATATAAAAAGACTGCTGGTCTCTCAGGATCCACCTACAATGCTGCACCTCCCTATTACATGAAGAGAGTCGGGTCAAGATTACACCCTGACGTTTACAGTAAAGTTTTGCGTCTACTCATTCTCGCATCATATTTGCCCTTGCAGAGAGGGGAAGCAAATAGTTCCTCGCCGTCTCAGCCTTTGTATTACTTGATTCCCTTTTTAACCACTTTATATTCACTGATTAAATCCTCTTATCTTTATTTTTATTTATTTATTTGTTCGTTCTTTTAAAAGAACCCTTGTTGACTTTCATCAGTTTTCTTTCTGTTTTCAATCCTTCGTCCGGTCCACTCCCCAGAGCTCTACAAGCGTTTCTGTTAGAGCCCAAATTAAATTTGTCTGTTATGCTTTTCGCTTTGTTTTCTTCTGCCTTGCCTTTTCAAATCTCATTAATCAATGCAACGCTGCTTATGTATTTCCAAAGACATAATTTTCTTTATTTTATTAAAACTGAACGCATTTTTATCGTCTTGCATGAAAAGTCTTTGTCCTGTTTTTGTTTCCTTTTGAGTCCTCAGTTGGCACAAAAGCACTTTTCTGTAGAGTGGACACCGCGCAATTGACGATTGTTTTTTCTACTCGTAATCCGATGCGTCTGTGTTTATAAATTTATACATTAATCTACGCGCAATACGAATGTTTACCAAAGAATTTGTGTCTTTATAACTGTATAAATTCATACTTTCCATGCGATGTATCGCTGCAGGACGTAGGTGATATTGCTCTCCACAACAACCATTCATTTGCTATCTCTTCTAAGCCTTGTTCTGACAAACATTTAAACAAGCTAGTTAGGTAGGTTATCGGCTGCTTTACTCTCTCTCTCTCTCTCTCTTTTGCATTCATTATGCCTCATTCTTCATTATGTTCCCTAAAAATGTCAACTGTCTCTTTCTGATCCTAAGTATAACTGTTCTTTTGGTTTCTATTTTCCTCCTAAAACTTTATCGTTAACCTCATGTTAAGTCTAAGGAATTCTCAGCATTCTCCTGTATAATCATATTTCTGTTGCCTCATAAATCTTTTTCATCTATAAGGAGATTGTTCAACATTCACTGTCATACAGAAGAACCGATATTACATAACCTTCCCAATACTCTTTTCGTTGTTTATAACGAACTTTTCACGTTTCTTAATATTTTGCTTAGATTTTGGGAGGAATATTTTGCTATTCCAGTCCGCCTTTAAATAGATTCATATGCAATACGCAAACAAAAAAAAAAAATCTTTTTTAGAGAATTTATCGAGATGTGTACCTCGGTTTACGAATTTCAGCGGGTGTTACGTGGGAGCTTGAGCATATGTATTGTTACGAATTCGCAAAACTAGAAAGGCATGAACCCTAAGTTAAAAACAGAAGAAACAAAAGATGGATTCGCTCAGATAGGAAGACATGAACAACAAACACAAGATTACAATTTGCAAACAAATTTGATATAACAAAATAAAAAATGGAAAATATTGGAAAAGTATGGAGTGGCAGACCTAGAATTAATAAAGTAACACTTAGCTGATATTGGATGACAGTTCAAACGTTTGTGTTTCAGGAATTTGAAATTCGAAGGTTCGTAATGACAGACAAAATTGTTGTAGAATGTTCACAGAAGTTCGTTGTTCTTACCGCGATGTAAAATATTCCGGAATAATGATATAATGTATTCCCTTCCCATCTTGGATTGCACCTGAGATGAAAGTAAGATGTTTTCTTTGTATTTATTCGGGTACAATATTGTCTTACTCTTTACCTATTAAATAGTCAAATAGACCCAAGTTATTCGGGATTAAATTTCCTTATTCTCTACACAATAAGTAATGGAAAAGACTTGTGTGTGTATTTATCATCCCTGACGATCGCGTGATGAAAGTCTGTTTTTCCAAACTGTTGTCGTTGGAGGTTCTCTAAAATTACAATGCCAAAATCCCACTTAGTGATGTATGTCCTGTGAGTGTAGGTGACTGATTCTTACTCACTTTCTTAGGAGGTCATTCAGTTTGTTGACAAATTCCCTTCCTGCTATTTCTTAGGAGGTTATTCTGTTTGTTGTCAAGTGAACCCAAATTACATTCCTGACCTTCCTTCAACGAAACAAGACTCAGTACTGATAGGTAATAAAACAAAAACAAAAAAAGAGATGGAGAAACACAAATACAGTGCGTCTCTCATTGAATTGATTGTGCGTTTGATTTAACAGTGCTATGTCACAGCATGAAGGCTATGTCACATTTTGAGAGATATGTCACAGTATTGATAGAAGTCAAAATGTGTTTCTTTTTTTTAATTAATTCCATTAATATAAGGCTCTAGAGCCATTCAAGTTAGAGGTTTACATTGGAATTGTTAATAATGAATGAGGTGTGTGGCGGGAGAGACACTGAAAGAATGTTTAGATTATGAGTATAAGGTGGATGTATAACGAATGACGCTTGACTTGTAGATGAAACGGGTAGTAGTTTTTGGGGGAAATGTTGTTGAATTGAACTTCTTTGACACCTTGGATGTACCATAGGGGTATTCTAGTTGTAATGTTTTGAACTCATGTTCCATAATAATGGAGCACATCTGAACTTTTGACATGGAAATAGCGATAGAGTAGCATGAGGCATGCAACGGTGCGTCCGGGGGTGGGGGAAGAGACTTCTTAGCGGAAAATCGGTCATCGCCAATAAAATCACGTAAATAATTTGTTTAACTCTATCAGTGTGGCGAAGTGAAGACTTAGAAACTCCTGCCTCTGAGATGAGGTATTGTAATTATTTACGCTATTTACATAGTTCGGACTGTTTTTCTCATCTTCGTAGGCATATTCACGTCGTTTCGGCGATTGTACGCCCCGGACTTCTTCAGGGGATTGGAATTTCGAACTGAACCCTTTATTTCCTCAAAAACACATCGCTCAATGTTTAAAAGCGTTGGTTGAATCCCGTGACTTGACCCAAAGAGTTCTCATTTCAATACTTGGCTATAGCTGAGGTGAACAATAACTTATAGATCCGGAAGGGCATGGCACGCGTAAATAGAACAATCTAGTCCGGTGGATGAAATAAAGGGTTCGGTCCGAAATTCCAATCACCAATTATATATAACAAAAATAATTAAGTTACTGTCTTATATAAGTATGGATACAGGGTGCGATGGATAAATTGTCGTGTAAATTGCACATATATTAATTTTTAATAGGTATATTTACCAAAATTACAGAAAATATTTTGAAATACTAAAGAGTAAATTTATTCAATAAAATTGCCATTGGCTTCAACCACGGCCTTCAGATAACTTCGGAATCTCCTTCAACTCTTCTAAATGGTTTCCATTTTTCAGTTGGTAAATGCTACCATAATCCTTCACTTCAGTTTATCTTTGGTGTCATAAGGAGTTTTGTTTGTCTCTCGCTAACATGCGCCCCACACATCAAGGGGTTTAGAGTCCAGAGAGTTAGGTGGCCAAATCTAAGGGATGATATGGCCGTAGAAATTGTCTGACAGCCATGACTGGACTCTCTTGCTTGTGGAGCATGGTGCAATATCTCGTTGTCCGACATAGATTGGTCCAGCAGTTACCCTCTTGATCCAGGGCAGCATTAATACTTCAAGGCCTCCGTGTTAAATCTGAGGCCCTGTGGGAAGATGAAGGGATGGATTCGGTATCACTAGTGACCACTCCAAACATCATGATGTTGACTGGATCTATCATCCATCCCTTTCCAAATCCTCTGCACTGTCGACAGGTTGACACCCTAACACACTGAAATGTTCGTACTGGAGCTGTCGGTGTGAATACCGTTTCCAACGTTCTGGCGGAGTGAATTGCCTCATGGCGGTCTTTTACTCACAGACAGTGCCCAACAAACCTTACTATATTGTTGAGACGACAATGTCTAAAACAAATTAGGCGCATGCGCGATATTTACGACAATTTACCTATCACACCCTGTATATGGAATATCTACGGAGAGATATGACAAAACATCAGAACATTTTAAGACGGTCAGCTTGGTTTATACATACATAAACACCCACTCAGGCATATACATATGTACTAGCATCATGGTCCCGAGTTGCCCGTGCCTGATTCAAAAATCGTACGACTCATACAGCAATCACAATCACTTGACTTAAAATATTTTTGCCCTTCCTTGCCTTTAAAGGAGTGCCCTTTGCCGTGCTGATGTTGCTACATGCCTTACTTCTTGCCTATCTCACACTGTGAATTTTTTCTAAGCTCTATACTAAACATTAAATCTGTTACGAAAAAATAACTAAACAAAATGAACAAAAAACGATCAGCTTTAAAAAAGGACTTGTAACTGGAAAAACCGAATGAAAAACAAATACTTTTTCACACCCAACCCAGTTCTGCGGAATCAGAATCAACGTTGAGTTTAAGCAAGCGAATGAGCCAATTAGAGTAAAGTGCCATGAAGATTTAAATTTTCCCACTTGTGACGAATGCAGCTATCGATTTCTTTTGCATGCTAGTTAACATTCGTGTCAGTCAGCTGTTGGCTCTCACGCTGGCCAATAGAATCTTCCTGCCTATTCGTGGCAGCCAGCTATATGCTCTCACTCTGGCCAGTACAAAATGGCCGCAAACTACATGAAAACTGCCGTAGAAGCATGAAAAAATCGATCATTTCCACTATCGATGGGAGTTGGGAAATGCAAAGTCGGTCTTGGCCTTACCGCTAACTTGGAGCATGTGCATGTAAATATTGGTGCAAATGCGTCGAAAATTGCGGCCGTGCATTCGTTACACACACACACACACACACACACACACACACACACACACACACACACACATCCATCCTGCCTTTTATAGATAGAGATTAGTAAAAAAAAAAAAAAAAAAAAAACCTGATTTAGAATTCTACACTACCGAACGATTCTAATACAAATATACATAAAACTAAAACATGGCTAGCAGACGTTAAGTCTAGACATTGACATGTGATATGTTAATGTAATTAATTTTGATTTATGATTCCCACTTATCCTCTGAGATTCCAAGGCATTTTCTTTTAAAATAATTAATACATGGCTATGCTCTTCGCCATAGATAAGTTTTTGACAATCTCGCAGGTCCTGTAGCGAGCTCGATTCTATATAAGTAGCCTAGTGCAAGACTATGGCGAATTGCATGTATTAATGGAGGCTTTCTTTCTTTTTTTTTTTTTTGAGATAGTTATCGCTGAGTGTTTCATATTTCAGTGCCGAGCAAGCTTGTCTCGTTAGATCAATTACAACTGAGGAGTGAGTTCGATCCTCACATGGTGTTCCATAATTTGGGCCTTGTTTTGCATCTAAACTACGCTTATTAAGGGACACTTTAACGTGGTGGTATAGTTAGCAAGCTTGTATCGGTAGATCAATTATGACTGCGTATTGAGTTTGGTACTCAATAGGTGTTCCATACTTGCGACCTTGTTTAGTAGTCACACACACCGGAGTAAATACAGTGTAACCCGGATATAAAGACCCGGATATAAGAGAAGCCCGGATATAAGAGAGATTTTCTCTGGTCCCAAATTAAAGCCTGTGTTAATGTATATAAAATAGGCTAAACCCGGATATAAGAGAAACCCGGATATAAGAGACTTCTTCTCCGGTCCCGACAACTCACTTATATCCGGGTTACACTGTAATAAAGAACATTATATTTTTAAAGAATAAACAAAATTCCTTTTCGATCTTTTGGTATCTTTTGTAAATTTATTTTTACAATCATGACCTGTCTGTAGACAAAGTTTCTGTTATTGCAAGAAGAATTTTAAAATCACATTTCTTTGGCCTAAATGCTGAATCACAAATGATATGAGATCGCACACGAGAATTTAAATAAATTTGGTGGTTCCAGTTTACAAACTATCATCAAAAGAAACATGTCTTCTCTTGCGCAGTACCCCTCTGTTGAAGTGGTTCTGCTAGCTTCAAAAAGTTGTTTTTCCGGGGTAACTTATAAACTCTGTCCAGAAACAAAATACTGTGACGGAGAATATTTCAACTTTACATCCTTTTAATCATTAACTTAAATACAGTCTTAATACTAAAGTCCTGACCGCGACCTTCGATCTGACCTGCTACTCAATCCAAGTTTTCTTTCTCGCACCAAACATCACCCTCTTACTCTCGTGTTTTACAAATATTATAGTCAGCCCCTTCCGCACAATCCAATGGCCAAGTGAACCAACCAATAAGAAGCAAAACCTATTGAAACGGTGTTTCGCATGTCCTCGAGCACAGTTAGAGGGATAACATAGTTATTGGTGTTGAATGGGGTCTTCACGATCCAATGAACCTTTACACTAAAGTGCTGTCTCGTTTTAAGAGGCTCATTCCGTTTTTACCGCCTACGGCCATTTTGATCTCAACAGCAAATCTCTCTTTTTGTAAGGTAATGCATGTGCGCATGCGTGATCAGCTTCACCCTATATGCAGAATAGTTGTCTTGCGCTTTCTGCTTCAGTCAGCAGCCATTAGATTGTCTGCGTTACACATTTTTCCTTTTTTTTTTCTTCTTTTTACTCATCAGAATCCTGGGATGTATGAGTTGTCTCCCTTTATAATATTTTTTTTTCTTTTACGTTATCTTTATTTATTTTTTTACTTTTATTTATTGATTTATTTATTTATTCGTATTATGCCAACCGGGACAGAAATGATCCTTCATTTAGTAGGAGATAAGGAAAAAGAGAGAAAGAATAAGTGAACAGCGATGAGTTGAATGAGTCAGATTGATTCGAAGGAATGAAAGAAAGACTCTTCCTCTGTGATTGATAATTGAGAAAGAATCAGTGAAGGAATGAGAAAAAAAGAAGGAAAGTTAAAATTTTAGTGTGACGTGAGAGAGAGAGAGAGAGAGAGAGAGAGAGAGAGTGAGAGAGGAAATAAATAGAAAAATGGTGAATGAATAACGAAATCAGTGAAAGAGTGGACTAAATTAATAAACGGAAGAAATGTGATAAATTGAATGCAGGTCGACGAAAAACGAACTGACGACTTCCAAACACGGAATCAACCGGAGAAGATGAGTAATATACAGCGTGCGATGGTTAAATTGTCGCCATTTTACATATTTTTTTTCACGCCTCTACGTTTCCTATTTTTGATTTTGTCGACTGCAGAGTATAGTAGAGTCGGTTGGGAACCGTCTGTGAGAAAAAGAGCACCATGACGCAAGAAACTCCGCTAGAATTTTAGAAACGGCATGCTGTACTGCTTGGTATTCGCTCCAGAAGCTCCAATACGAACATTTCATAATGTTTGAGCGTCAATCTGGGGACAGTGCAAAAGATTCGTAAAGAGTTGGATGAGTCTAATGGTAATTAAGAAAGTACGGCAGTACTCTGATCGTTTCAATAAGAAAAGAACTCCCGAATTTATTGATGATGGACTCAGATTCAACACATATTCCTATATCAAGTGACTTGTGGAGATAGTGTTACCCTGGGTCAAGAGGGTGGCTGCTGGAAGACCATATGTATCCAACAACTGGATATTGCATCAGGCCACACAAGCAGAAGAACACAGTCATGGCTGTCAGACAATTTCTGCCACCACATCATCCTTTACATCTGGCCACCTAAGTCCCCAGACTGGAACCCCCTTGATTATTATGTGTGTGGCGTAGTTTAGCGATCGACCAACAAAATTCCTTGTAACACCAAAGACGAACTGAAGGCGAGGATTATGACAGCATTCACCAACTTAAACAAGGAAACCGTCCAGAAGAGATGCAGATTTCGAAGTCGTCTGGAGGCCATGTTTGAAGTCAATGGCGATTTATTGAATAAATTTACTCTTTTGTATTTCAAGATATTTTTGTTAAATATATCTGTTAAAATGAGATGTCAGTGTTATTTTCATTTTTTGCGTAATTAAGACGACAATTAATACATAGGACCCGGTATGGGAAAAAGAACAACACGATTGAAGTTAATAAACAAAGAGAATAAACAAATATTTCTCTGGAAGTTACGAAAGGAATAAAAGACCGACATTTTGGCAGAAGAAGGCTGTATAGGAATAAAAGAAACAACGAAAGAATGGATGATCCCTTAGTCTTACTCAAACAGAGACCCGACTGTATAGTGATTTTATGAGCGTAGCTTAGTTGTAGCACAAGGACGTAAGTACGGAGTACCCAGTGAGGATCGAACTCGCTCGTAATTCATCTAGCGAGGCATTAAACCACGTCGAAGTGCCTCTCACTGAGCGTAGCTTAGATGCGAAATAAGGCCGAAATGATTGTACGCCCAGTGAGGATCGAGCTCACTAATCTGCAACTCACCCCGTGGGGATCAAAATCACTACTCATCAATTAATCTGTCGAGACGAGTTTACTATACATAACACCACTTCGAAGTGTCACTCTCTGAGCGTAGCTTAAATGTGAAACAAGACCGAAAATATAAAACAACCAGTGCAGATCAAACTCACTATTCAGTCAGAATTGATCTAGCAAGATAAGCTTGCTCACCATTGCATCACGCCGAAATGCCAACCGATATTTAAATGTATAGCCAATAAGGAAAAAGAGGAACGTAATGAAATCTATCTGTCTGTCTGTCTGGTCATATTTATCGTTGGCTGTTCGTGACAATATATCTTGGTATTGACACAAGTCTGTTATATATGTAGTTCTTTCTTTCTTTCATTCTTTATTTATTTATTTATTTATTCATTTATTTATTTATTTCTATCCATCTATCTGAATCTGTTC
>CAHIKZ030001169.1:3267500-3337500 GCA_903632075.3 Acanthosepion pharaonis
CTTTTGCCTATTTCCGAGGTAATGCTCACATGCATTGGAATTTGATAAGGAAAATGCAGTTACTGGACTAACAGCTGGGAATATTTACAGTAGTAGATCGATTCTTTACAGTTTATCAATCTTTTGCAGGTTATTTAAAGCCATAAAATATTTTTATATTGCAATAACTTTTTGGAGATAATAATGCTTACTGATGTAAGTTCTAATGCTTTACTGATGCAAGTAGTTGAGGGAGATTAGGTGGATTTATTACATTCCCAATGGTATTTGCATGTAAGTGAATATATAGAACACGGGTGGAATTGAAGAGTCCATTTCCGATTCTGTGTCGTTATCCATGACACAACACAAGCTTATAGCACCAAGTATTCTTAAGCTGTCACCCAGGAGAAGGTACTGACCAGACTCAATGCCGCTTTACTTCGATGACCATACGATAACAAATGTTCCAACAAGATATGGCCGAAGTTGGAATATTTATAGGATGAATCAAGGAACATATCGCCTTTCTTCACAAATTACTATTACTATTAATTTAAAAGTATCTAACATATATCTCTCTTATATAGATAAGAAGTACTTTCCCAAGTACTTTCGACCTTCTTCCAAGATCATCTTCAGAGGTACAAATAGTACAAAACTATATGTTATTCATTAATATAAGTATTTATACAAAGCTGTGCGTTGTTATCCATTACCGTATTGTTTTCATTATGCTTTTAAATGTAAAACAGTTGACAATGTGCTGTGCGTTCATTAGAAGGTGAAAAAAAATTATCGATCATGGATATATATATATATATATATTTTGGGAGTACTTGGAAATGAAAATAAAAGAAATTTAAACAGCTATAGCACATTTCTCTCATCCATTAACATCAATGCACGGAAGTACGTAGAGTGGAGGTGACATAATAACCTTGAACACTGTCAGGCATACACACTAAATTATAACGTTCTCGTTCAATTCCTTTGTTTATAGCAGTATTTTATAGCACCACACCACAGTGATTCCATCAGCGATCATAATTTAGGCATGAGTTGATTCCAGAATAAAGAGTTTTAAAAAGTTCCAAACCTAACCAAACTCATCTCAATAGGGTAAACATTGTTACGTAAGCACCAGTGACCAAACAAAAAACAATTATATAATAATTAAAAGAAAACAAACTTGACAACAAACCTAAATATAATTAACCAATGCCTTATGTCTTTATTCTGGAATCAACACCATCACTTCACAAGACACCATAAGTGTTAAAACAAAATGGCTATTTTTGTAGTGATGTTATAATAAGCTTATGTTTTAATGTTTGAATCAATACTATTTGCTCTACTCTGTATTGAGCACAATTGTAAGAATAGTGTTTTTGGTTACTGGAATTTTATTCCGTCTATACCATTTATACTTTATATATATATATATATATATATATATATATATATATATATATATATATATATATATATATCCTTCTTAAAAAAAACGTTACGATTCATTTTCATCAAACATTTTAGTATTGACAAGCTCCAGGGAGAATTTTTTGAGGACCGAAATAGCCATATAAATGGAGTACAAGTGCGTTTCATTTTATGTAATTCATTTATATATATATATATATATATATATATATATATATATATATATATATATATTTTATATTCTTTTATATTCCGTGTCCCTTCAGGGCGTAGGCTATCAAGGCCCTCACATCTTCCTGTCCTTTGCAGCCCTTAATAAGTTTTGTCTTTTTGTTATTTCTCCCAAACCCTGTTCTACCATCCATTTGATCAAGCCCATCAAGGACGTTACACGCTGCTTTCCTCTGTCTTCTTTCCCTCAAACTTCCCTGTGAGTATCAGATTTTCCAAGCCCTCCATCCTGATTATGGACCTCAAAGATTTCAACTGCCTGTTCTTGATGTTAAATATAAATTTCCTTTATGCTTCTATTTCCTCCAAAATCACGTCGTTGCTCACATGTTGGGTCCATAGTATCCTGTGCATCTTTCTGTAGAACCACATTTCTGTTTCTTTATATTCCATTAGACTGCTGACTCAAATGTTACGTTTGTATGCGCCAAATTATGACTTTTATGGTTAATAAAAAAAAGGACAAACAAAATTGTATTATCTTAAAAAGTTTTAGCATTAATTCTTAATATCAACTACAAAATGAAAACAATCTAAACATTGTATCGTTTTTTTGTTAATTTCTGCCGTTTCATAAGATTACTAGTTTACCACATCATACAGTTTCAATATAATACATTTATAACAGAAATAGTAACAGAAAATAGTTCTATGTGGATATGGAAAAAACGAAATACTCCGTGGAGTGTTTCAGCGAACATGACGGCATGACATGTCTGATCGTGAATGCGTAATGAGGTTCACGTTGCATTCTCAGAACGCAAGGTTTGCCGTTTTTCGGAATTTTCGTAAATTTGATTTCGCCGTTACACATTTGAGTTTATATACAACACTTGTATATCGTTATAATGGGGCCTCACATCAGTGAGGGGGGCGGTGTGCAACTGAAACCGTTGAGAGGAAGGCCCCGAAACGGTGCACATTCTCCTGATGACCCCAGTTTAAATTCGAGAGGAACACATCAAAATTCAGTGAAATCATATGCCGTAGAGAAGCTCGGTGGAAGTGTCATTGGCATGAGGAGCATTATAGATTCAGCTCGCTTCAGGTGAGTTTCAATTACTTTCCAGTAATTTCCTTCTTCATTTCAAAAGCAAGATGTTTGCATTAATTTCGAATTGTTTGTAAATTTATTTACGGCTTAAGTAATCAGGGTGTTGAACCATTCTACTTATGTATCGATCTATGGACGGGAATGCATGTAGCTTTGCTCTTATGAAAGAGTAAATTGAGAATCAAAATATATACTTCATTTGTGACAGCGATAGTGTAATATTCCAAAACATACACATTATGTACATTCACCTTTGAAAAGAAAAATCCGCTGAAAAAAAAAAAAAAAACTGTACATTATATATGTCATGAAATTCCAGGATGTGGAAGATCATGTCTCTCCACAATTTCTTTTCTGACTTGAACTAAATGTTGGTTCTTTACCATTCTTATTCTGACATCCAAAATCTTGAAATAGGTTACTCGCTGTTTCCCCTTACTTCTCTTGCTTTCAGTATGTCTTGGATGTTAAATTCTCCAAGCGTTCTTTCCCCATTATCTATTCCATTATGTTAGTCGAAGTAACTGCTGACACTTTATTAATCTTTTTTTTTATTCTTGTTCTACCATCCATTCACTCAAACAATTCAAGTAAGTTACCCGCTTTTGTCTCTTTAATTCGTCTCTCTTCGTTACGCCTTTGAGTGTTAAATTCACCAAGCCTGTCAACAGCCTGTGAGATTAAAACTGCTCTACAGTGACTGCTATGTAAATAAAATTACCAGTTTAATTCATTTAATACACCCAAGAACTTTTTACAACATTGAGAAATCTTGTAGGTGTCAATGAGTGATAGCAAATAAAGTGATCATTTCAACACACGCCCTCAGAGATAAAAAATAGGTTCAATGTAAAAGAGATTTTTATTAAAAAACACTCACTCTCCCCGAAACATATCTGTTTGTTTGTTTGTTTGTGTGTGTGTGTGTGTGTGTGTGTGTGTGTGTGTGTGTGTGTGTGTGTGTGTTCATCAGATAAATAATACCATCCTCGTCATCAGCATGTGGTTTATGAATAAGCCATCAAGTGGAATTTACCACTGAGTGCTATGGCTGGTAATGAAAAACGGAAGGACGCTGGGAGAGACGGAGGAAGTTCACTTTCAAAAGGCCGTCTAAATCCCGGACAACTGCCGATGCCCTTGCATGCACTTGGTTGCTAATAGATTACATCAAAGAGAGGAGACTGTGGGAAGAAGATAATTTAAAAAGAGAGAGATGGACTAAAGAAAATAAGAATAAAGTAACAAACGAGCAAACATGGCGTTTGTTGCTCCGACGGGCTTGTAGTGCTTAAAAGGGTTTAACGATATGGCTTTACAATGGACAAGAGCTTGTCAACGGCTACACGGAATTGGCTGCATGATTCGTTTCGGATCGATAGACGCAGCGAGTGCTGAGGATTTACTGAGGTTAAGCGGGAAGGTGAGATGGAGTAGAAATAGGAATTGATACTAAAGGAACGGTGAAGGCGCCATCTAACCAAATCACGTCGGGTTAACGGACTGCCTTGCGGCTCTGATGCTCAGTGCTACGAATTGGCTTACGCTTCACTGTACAATTTCTCTCTCTCGGTGTCAAAATGGCAACAAAGCTTAATGGTTGGGTAAAATGGAGAGAAGGAGAGTAAGAGAGATCTATTGGCATCTATACCACTGGGATATCTGGGATTAAAAAAAATATATTTAACTAATCAGCGTGTAAAATTTGTACTAATATTCCATACTATCGGTATTGCAGAAAAGATGACCATGCATACGCATAGGTAGACGTGCGGAAATAGGAAAATACGGAAGCATTTCAACTAAGAATATTTACATACACGCAATTGTATGCCATATAAAATTCACACGTGTATTTTATTTGTATATCTGTGTGCATATGTGTGGCATTTGATGCGCGAAGCATATAGTTTGTCTCATCACCCTCATTTCCTCCGTGTTCTTTTGGTAAGATAGACGTTCCAAAATCTTTTTCACTAGAATGTCTAATTTGTGGAACAAAGTCAAGGATCCGTCATTACGTATCCGCCATGTTGTTGTAACTTCATTAGGTTTCTTATTAGGTTTTTGACGTTAAAAATAATGTCAAAAAAACGACATTAATCAATTCAGCAACCTAATACTCTTCCCTTAGGTTCATATGAATTGTCCTTAGGCCTTGTACTGAGTGACCTTTAATATGAACAAAGAATCATGCATAGTCAATCATTATTAATTAATGGCTTGTTTATCTTTCATCTTAAATTTGGTAGTTTTTCACCTCAAATTCAAAAGTTTTAGATCTATTCGTAATCAGCGCGAATCGGTAAAGACACAACACCGATTTTCCGGAATTATCCGTATTAAGTCGCCAGTAGAAATCACGTAACGATAATTAAATAATACACCTATTGCCCATTAATTATGCATCTCTCATATCTCTGGAGCAATGTTTATCAACCAGTGTTTCCCAGAATCCTAGGCGCCTGGAAATAATCACTAGGAGATCCGCTAGAAACAGTGATAAATAGGCTAATACATCTTTCAGTAATTTTTGTTTAATTTTATATTATTTTTACTTTACACTTACGGCGTGTTGATGTAAAATCCTTGTTTATTATAATAAAATTTTCAACCTCGTATATTATTTTAAATTATAATAATCAGAGGGGATATATTTAACGGTGCTTGTATGTCGTCAGTGTGAAACATTTCTCACAGGGGTTTACAGGCATTGAAAGTGAAAGGGAATAGAAAGGACTGAGGAAAGTACAAAAGATGAACAGGATTCAAAACAGAAAATGTTGCATTTATTGTTTTGAAGATTGTAGTTATCAGAGAAGTTCGGAAAGGTAGGACGTTCGAGAAAATAAATTGTTGGGATAGAAGGAGTGGTTGCGTTTAGCTATTTCAACAATAACAGGATGGGACCTAGATGCCAATCTAGTATCACGCTTACAGATATGTAGTCGAGACACCAGGGAAAAAAGCCGGCCAGAGCAGTTGTCATGAAAATGTTCGTAGAAAAGACAGAGGGAAGTCATGTCACGTCTCTAAGAAAGCGACTGGATTCGGGATGCTTGGTCAGAATCGATTACATTACAGCTCCTCTTTTGGATTTTGTCAAGAATCTCGAGATGTGCAGCAGAAGTACCAGACCAGATATGACAGTAGTATTTAATGCACGGACAAATGGTAGATTTGTAAATGTGCAATTTGGATTCTGACGAGATAGACTGTGACCCAACTTTCCTTGCAATAGATGCAGCTATTGATTCAATATAGTCGCTCCACTTCAGTGGAAAACATGAAGTCAAGAAGGCTCAGTATGTTGCTCTGCTGGAGTCTAGCCTCAGCCAAACTGATGGCAAACAGAAATGTTCTCTAAGCTTGTTAAATGAAAGTACATGAAAAGAAATGTTTCTCTATATGACAACATATCCTTTTTAAACTTTATGAGACTAATTATGGAAGATGATTTCACACAAATGTTCCCACTTGCCTTTTCGAAAGTACTTTTTTCGTTCTTATTACGGTGTGACATATGAACCACCCTGTATTGATTACAAAAGGGTATTCACCATTAAATTCAATTGCCTAAGTGTTCAAACAGAGGACGTAAAGTGTGGCTCTGAGATCCGAAGACGTATTCGGATGGCCAAAGTTGCATTCCAAAAGCTAAACAGAGTATCAAGAGACAGAAAAGAAATTCCTTGAAAAGAGTACTGAACTGTTACGTGATATCTGTCTTTCTGTATTGCGCATGTATTCATCATGAACAATCTCCTCAAAAATGAAGACTTGAAACAAGAGAAATGTAGTTATAGAGAAAGATGCTGATGATACCACGGCCGGTCATGTGAGCAACGATGAGGTTTTGGAGAGATTGAAAACAAAAAGGAAACATAATTAACATAAGGAAGAGACAGTTGAAATTTCTTGATTACGTAAAGAAGGGCTTGAAAAATCTGATACTCATGAGACAGATTGATGGGAAAAAAAAGACAGAGGAAAGCAATGAGTGAGCTTGAGTAAATGGATGGTAGAACAGGATTTGGGAGATATAACAACAATGCAAAACGTATTAAGAACTCCAAGCGACAAGAAGAAGCAGAGGCCCATGATCGCCTACGTCCTGAAAGGACATGGCGAAGAATAATAATTTGAGTCTACCTGTTGGGACGACAAAATTAATCCTGGTTATGACGATAAACTACATCAGGCAGCAAGGTTTCGGATCGGATGAATTGTTGATGTTCCTAGTTACATTCTAACCCAGGCTGGTAGCACCTGCTAAATATCAGCTACTAGCAACATGGCCCGGCGTTGCCCGTGTTTGATTCAAAAATCGTACGACTCATACAGCAATCGCTATCACTTGACTTAAAATATTTTTGCCCTTCCATGCCTTTAAAGGAGTACCCTTTTCCGTGCTGATGTTGCTACATGCCTTACTTCTTGCCTATCTCACACTGTGAATTTTTTCTAAGCTCTATACTAAACATTAAATCTGTTACGAAAAAAGAACTAAACAAAATGAACACAAAACGATCAGCTTTAAAAAAGGACTCGTAACTGGAAAAAACGAATGAAAAAAGAATGTTAACACCAAATACTTTTTCACACCCAACCCAGTTCTGCAGAATCAGAATCAACGTTGAGTTTAAGCAAGTGAATGAGCCAATTGGAGTAAAGTGCCATGCAGATTTAAATTTTTCCCACTTGTGACGAATGCAGCTATCGATTTTTTTTGCATGCTAGAATGCTAGTTAACATTCGTGTCAGTCAGCTGTTGGCTCTCACGCTGGCCAATAGAATCTTCCTGCCTATTCGTGGCAGCCAGCTATAGGCTCTCACCCTGGCCAGTAGAAAATGGCCGGAAACTACATGAAAACTGCCGTAGAAGCATGAAAAAACGATTATTTCCACTATCGATGGGAGTTAGGAAATGCAAAGTCGGTCTTGGCCTTCTTCCCGCTAACTTGGAGCATGTGCATGTAAATTTTGGTGCAAATCCGTCGAAAATTGCGACCGTGCATTCGTTACACACACACACACACACACACACACACACACACTCACATCCTGATTTTTATAGATAGATATTGGCAAATAGTGAATCCCCAAACAAAAAGTATAAAAATATAAAAAATATGAAATATAAAAGTATAAAAAATATAAGACTAAAAAGTATAAAAACATTTTTTCATATAAAAATATTAGCAACAATACATATTTATAGTAAAATTAGCAACCATACATATTTATATTTAAATAAATTACCAACAGTAACTATTTATAAAAAAATACTCACAATACATATTTATATAAAAAATACTAACAATACATGTTTATAGTAAAATTACTATCAATACAATTTTGAAACAAAATGACAAACAATACATTTTATCTGTAGTTGATGCCATAAAATTGTGATTAAATAATCCATAGAGGTTGGTATACCGTTAAACAAAATTAACCAATCAACCAATCCTCGGAGTACAATGTCGTTTACTCTGTCTTGTGAAAAAATTCATATTTTTACCTTGCGTCCGCTTTCTCAGAGATGCAATGTCACAAATCTATCGCTATCCTATCGCTATTTCCATGACAACTGTTCGGGTGAGCTCCATTCTCTAATCCCACCTATTCTGGCATTTATATCCCGGATTCGCAATCCTACGGCCATGGAATCGCATCAGCTATATTCCCTCTGTATTTCAATTGTAAGGAAGAAGTTCTTATTAGACAGCATTTCCCATGAACTGATGCTCACATGTGGTTGCTTCCCCAAATGTGAATATCTTAACCATTTCATGTCAATAGTCAATCTCTATCTTCCATATCGACATAATCCTACTTTCTACTCTTATATTAATATCACGCATTGCATTTAATAAACCTCTAGCTTGAGATGCTCTCGAGCTTTGCAGTGCGGGAATATCATTAAAATACATACTTGTAATTTAGCTTAGTTTGGCACAAGGTTGAAATAATAGAGTAGCCTTTTTTTAATCTAATTTACTACATGAGAAATAATCTGATAAAAAAAGTCATTAAGCGCGATTCTATGGTAGACGTTCTCCTATTTTCCAAGGCCTTCAAATGTGTGCAAATGGTGAAATTGAAGAAAAAAACAGCTACAAAACAATGCAAACGTTTGGAAATAATATGCCGACGTTGAATAGATGTCGGGGAGGGTGTGGGGCATTTCGTAAATTCTCTAAAACTTTAATGTGGTTAGAGAGAACGGTCAGAAAACTGATTGAGACACGAAGCACCGACACCACTCACCAGGGATGTCGGGCAGCTATGACAGATTTTATTACTGCCGTCACTGGCCCACAGTGACGTTAAAGAATGAAGGCACCTTAATGGTTTTCTCGTCTGTTTTAGTTTCATGTACAAACTTTCAGACTGTCGATAACGATATATATATATATATATATATATATATATATATATATATGTATGTATATATTTGCAAAAAGTCTTTATATACGTTTATATATATATATATATATATATATATATATATATATATATATATATATACACACACACAAATATATAAATATATATATATGTATGTATGAGTGTGTCTGTGTCTGTGTTTGTGTATTTATATATACTTTTATGTTTATCGATTGCTGTGTTTGTAAAACATTTTACATCTTTTCACATTTCGATTGTATTTGGTCGAAATTAACATCGAGTTATTGTTATAATTGGCATTGAGGTTCAAATACATTCTGTGCCAGTGAGTGTATGTGTGGATGTATATGTAAGAAAAAATCGAGATATATTTATATATATATATATATATATATATATATATATATATATATATATATCAGAGAATGAGAACGAACGAAAGTAATATATAAATTCTAACGTTCACAGCATTAATTCCAAAAAGGGGTCGATACCGATAGTAGAGCGATAATTATTTATTATTTCATCATATAGACAAAAACAGTTTACTCACTACAAAGATACAACTTTGTTTCGGTGCATTTGAATTGCACCTTTGTTTCTCACCCGTCGAAGTGCAATTGAAATGGACCGAAACGATGTACTTCAAATATTATTATAGTGTTTCTTCATATTTGACGGTTCATTATTTATCAGTATATATAACGCCGATCGCGTTTTCATTCGGGAAACCACAAACACACACGCACACACGCGCGCGCACACACGCGCGTGCACACACACACACACACATATATATATATATCTATATATATTATGATTATTTTTTAAAAAATATGATTCGGTCGCTGCATAAGAGTTCTCATGTTTCAAAAACAAGAGCCAAAAACCTCAATATAATTATCAAAATAAAATTGAATTTTAATAATTATATTGAGGCTTTGGCTCTTGTTTTTGAAACATGAGAACTCTTATGTAACGAAGGAATCATTTTTTTATATAATAATTATAATTTAAGCTCTACTTCTGTATGTAGCACTGTTTTTTTTTAAAAATAAAAACAAAAATACTAAAGAACTCCGTATTATTTATCTAATGTGTTCTTTCCTATGTTTCTACATATTTGCACACACAGACACACACACACACACACATATATATATATATATATATATATATATATATATATATAAAGGAAATAGGTTATTGTAGTTCCAACGAGAGAAATGTGTGTATATTAAAAAAGAGAGAAAAACCGCAAACGTTTTTTTTTTAAATATGTTATGCTTTAATAAAGCATATATATATATATATATATATATATATATATATAAATCCACATTACAACCAAAAACGTTTGCTGTTTCACTCTTCTTTTAATACATATATATATATATATATATATATATATATATATATATAACTTTAAAAAAAGAGAAATTTGATCTAGAATTGGAATGTAAATCGTAACGGTACGTAGCGTAAATCCATCCTAAAATATGAAATTAATAGATACTGCAAATACCGCGGTGTATGAAAGAGAGAAGATTTGCTTCAAAACACTAGTTATTTGTCGATAATATCCAACTTTATGTGTCGTATCCTTTCAGGGTTTCCAGTGATCATAACTCTCCACAACTTCCTACCTTTTGAAAAACTCAGTAGTTTTTTTACTTTTAACTATCATTGCCAGTCCCTGTTTTGCCATCGACCGTTAGATATGTTTTACTATCTGTTTGCCTCTTTCCTTCCTTCCATTTATATTTACTGTGAGTGCCAACTTTTCCAAGCCTCTTTTTCTCATTATGTATCCTAGCATTTTCATCTCTCTTTTAAATATAAGTCTAATTTTTGGTTTCATTTTCCTTAAAACTTCCTCATTGCTTACATATCCCAGCCATGGTATTCTCAGCAATCTCACTCTAGAACTATTTTGTTGCCTTTGACCCCTACTCCATCTGTGGAAAATTGTACTGCATTCACTGCCATATACAAGAATTTATATTGCATAGCAATTCAGCATTCTCCTTTGTTTCTAAAGAAATTATCCAGTTTATTCAGACTTTCTTTAGAATTTGGAAGGCATGTTTTCTTATTATTCCAGTTCGAAATCGGATTTCGGTGCCTTTTCGTCATTTCTAAAACGAAAGATTGCCTGATAGTTTACACCTTTTGTACTTTTGGGAATATGTCTAAAAAGAATTTTGAAAAAAAAATATTACCTGTATTTAGAATCAAAAGCGACAACTGACGCATCATGAGAAAATGTCATATTGAAAGCAGAAGTTGTTTTTTAAAAAAAAAAGTAAACTATTTAAAAAATCATTAAGCATGCAGGAGATGATACTGCTCGTGTGCCATCAAAAGACGCTTACTTTTGCCGGCTGTCGAAGGCACCCAAGAAATCTGTGTGACACTGCATGATCCATAGTCTTCCCGACTATCTTCTATGGTTATAATAATGCGTATTAGATGAGAAAAAGAAAGTGGTAGTACCTGCCCTACAGCAATATATATCAGAATCTATTTTTTTACCTGGCAGTGTAAATTGGTTTGCTTTAACTTATACGATAGGTAGATAAAACTGCCTAACTTTGAATAACAATGTGTATAATTTGAGCTGGTACACAGATTGAAATAAACGTTCAGCCGCAAATATTTATATAAGTTTATTAAATGTTCCGGGGAAAATTATTTGGGAAATAATAAATATTAATAAATTATTAAGAGTATAAGTGTAACAGAAAACCATATGATAATAATTGTATGTGAATAAGCGGATAAGAATAAGCGTATAAGAATAAGCATATAAGTATATGCGTAGAAGAAAAATTGTACAAGAATAAGCGTATAAGAAAAAGTGTCTAAGAATAAAATTATAAGCCTATAAGAAATAAAAATATAAGAATAAGCTTATATGAATAAACGTATGAGAATAAGCGTATATGAATAAGCGTATAAAAATAAGCAATAAAAATAAGTGCATAAGAATTAGCATATAATAATAAATGCATTCAATAAGAGTATAAGAATAAGAGTATAAGGAATAAGTGTATACAAATAAGCGTATATGAATAAATGTATAAGAATGAACGTATATGAATAATCGTATGTGAAGAAGTATATGAGAACAAGTGTATATTAATAAGCTTATATTAATATGCGTATATGAATGAGCGTATAAGAATAAGCGTAAATGAATAATCGTATAAAAATAAGCGTATGAGAATAAATGCATTAGAATAAGCGTGTAAGAAAAATGTATTAGAATAAGCGTATATGAATAAGCAAGTAATGGAAAATTGAAGGAAATTATTTAATTCTGCACGCTCTTCTATTTGATACAAACTTGTACCACATGTTGGATAATTAAAAGTATTAGTTTGTTAAATTATTCATTCTATTAAACGAACCATGGTTAATGAGCCAGAAGGTTACATTTGAGTGACATTTCACAAAGAACTTGCTGTAAAAATGATGAGTCTAGTAAAAGAACTACTGTTCATTGGCTGAAGTTACTGAAGGTTTTATCAGCAGAAGTCGTTCAATAAATGAGATTTTCTGCCATATTTGTTTGTGGTCAAGTTTAACGTACCATATTTCATTTTGTTTCTTCTCTCTGTATCTATTTACTTATAATTCTGTTGCCGTGGCCGTTATCTCGTCCATTGCTGGTTCTCAACTGTCTATCCGCAAAGTGAATCTAGGAGCGTACCACCCACACCTGTTCGCATAATGGACTTCAGGTGTTCATGCTTTTGTTCTTTCGATTGTCTTGTTTACAAAACATTTTAAATCGTTTCGCAGTTTGGCTGCGTTGGGTCGGAGCGATTATCGGGTTATTGATATAATTGGCTTTGAGAGCCAAAGACAGTTTGTGCTAGGTGTTGATATATGTTTAAGAAATAGGAAGAGACAAGTCTCTCAAACGGGTAACCGCATTGCTTCTAAGTATTTTCAACTCAATCATTTTTTCAGAGTGTTTCTGTAAACTTTCTATATTTGTCCGGTAGATAAGAACTATATATATATATATATATATATATATATATATATATATATATATATATATATATGGGAATATGGTATATCTATGATAACTATGGAAACGGGTCCCTTAAAACAAGGAAAAGTGCTGAAAAACGATCGGAGAATCCAGTTTTAATCCAACTATGCCGCAAGTGGCTACTGGGATTGAAAGAGAATAAAAAGATTTTAGAAGTAACCATCAAGCCATCCGAATGAAGAAAAATTTCCTCCTGGTCCTGAGAATATTTTTATAGTATTGTTCACCGAGCACAATATCCAAGAGCCACTCAAGTTAAAGGGTTACTGAATTACATTTTGATAAGTTCGTAAGAGAACGATTTAAGAACATATTATGAGAATATGTAAGATAGTTAACGACTAACCCTATATTTGTTAAGATCGTAGTAATCAGAATAGGATCCTCTCGGAAGGCCCTGTCCACAAAGCAACGGTTTTCAGGAAGATGCTCTCCGAGTGGAACTTCTTCCTTGCCAATGGAATACGAAAGGGAATAATACAGGGTTGACCTTGTGTGGGTGGCGTGATGAGCACTATCCATGAAGGTCTGTTGGAACTAACGAATGTAGCTCGTTTGACATCTTCCAATAGAAAAGCGATTGAGTAGCAAGAGGCTACTCGGGTTTTTTTTCAGTGGAAAGTGGCTGATGTCTGGAAGATAATTTATCAACGACAAAGCCGCGTAAATGGTGTTGTTTTCTTCTCTCATTACTCACCTTTATATTTTATTATACATTTTATGTTGAAAATATATATTTTCAATCAATTCATCCCAAGTAAGGCAATAATGCCACTAAGACGCAAGTGGCTCCTGGGAGAAAAAGAAAATGAGAAGATGTTAGAAGGAACAGAAAACCCAATCTTAAGCAGGAAACAAGGGAGAAATCTCTACTGACCGAGTAGATGTGTGAACTGGGCTTAATTTTTAATTTAAAATCAAAATGCCACACTTGTGTAAATTTAAAGTAGATATAAAATATATTAGACGTTCATTGAATTATATATGTTTCTAATATTTCCATGAGGAGTTGCTGAAAAGTTCTCGTCTCAGCCAAGATGAGATTCCAATACAAATTCTGATGTCTGGAAAACAGATCTGACCAAGCATAGAAAAAAAAAATGATAGATATTCTAAGAAAGAGTAAAACTCACTCACACTTCCGAAAAAAATTGACCAAATGCTAAAACATCATAATTTGATCATGTCTATGTCGGTGGTGACGGGACGGGGTCGTCTGGATCGAGTCAATAAATTTTCGGTTCATCGTCCGGAAGACGAATTCTGATTAGATTACCATTTGTAAATTTGGCGCTGTAAAACATACTCAGAAAGCCTAATATGTACCTTGATCTAAGATTAATATCTTTCATTAATATATCCATATCTCTTTGTCGCCATTTTAAACTGTTGACATCATTTTTCGATATAACTAAATTATAATTATAAATAATTTCAGAAAATAAAATCGTCAGGGAATTTTCTCCTTCTGCAACATTACACTTCATAACATTTTCAGATCTAATGATCTACACCCAGCCACACCAACTCGTATATATATATATATATATATATATATATATATATAAAAAGAAATATGTTGTAGTGGTTCCAACGAGAGAAAAGTATGTATATTAAAAAGAAGAGGGTGCCGCAAACGTTTTTGGTTGTAATGTGGATTTATTGAGAAAAATATTATACTTTGTTTTACATAATTTCACGACACGTGTTTCTGGTCTGGTCTCGCAACTGTCTTCAGGTGAAAGTGGAGATTTTTACATATTATTAAAAAATAATTAATTTTTCTTCATGTTCAATGTGGAATATTCTCGATATGAGACATTCTGTTTGTGTGTTGGCAATCCGAATTTTCTTTCTAGAATTGTCAATGAAGAGTTCTGCGTGAAGGGTCATAAAACAATTAAGGTTTGTCCAGCGAGTAGTTATCGGCATTTAATCTTTTAATGTTTTAGTGACCTCTATGTGCTCTTGGATCTGTTTCTATTTTGGCGTGTTCCTGTCAGCATGCGTGTATATATGCGTGCGTATATTTCCTTACTACGAGGAATTGTAAACTTATTTGTACTTTTATACACGCACACACACACATACGCACATACACACTATCCCACCACAAGTAGTCAGTACACACACACATATACACACATATTTCCCAAGCTACATGGGAACCAGTACACACACACACACACACACACATACATACACACACACACACACACACACACACACACGTACTCTTAAGTTGTCAACATCCGCATATACATACATAAATGTATGTATGTGTACATACACATATATATATCTCCTCGTGTCTCCCGTATATGAGTGTGCGTCCATGTATGTGAGCGATCATTGTATTTGGTCACCCTGTGTGCATGTTTTTTTTTTTTTTTTTTTTGGGGGGGGTTACGATCTATTCAGTTCGGGTTTGAATTTGTCTATAAAGTTTTTTCCTGTATTTGTAGATACGAGTAATTGTCTGTTTGATATATCGGCATGATATTAAACTTACCTGGTTACATTTGAAAATGTGTTGTGATACAAAAAGTTTTCTGTTGTCTGTCAATTTTATATTGCTTTTGTGTAGGGAGACCCTGTTGTTTAGTTGTTGGCTGATGCCTCTATATGACTTCTTACATTTTGTGTATTTAAGTGCATAAACTACATTTTGAGTTGCAGTTTAAGTTTTTGTTTATTGTGAATGTTTTTTTTTGGGTTTTCAAAAGTGTAGGAGTTTCCTTCTATAATGATGTCACAAACCCACATCTTTTTTTGTTGCATTTTGTGACTCCCTGTATTTTGTGTTGACTAAATTTAGATGAGGTTAATATGTGTTTTAGGTTTCTAGATTGGCGTTTGCTCTTAATTATTTTGGTTGTTTTTAGTATATTATTCAGTTTATTATTCTTGCTAAGTAAATCTAGATTTTTTTGTGATTTCTGGGAATATTTCTGGGTTGTTTTTGTTGTACGTTGAGACATATGCTAGAGTTTGTTCTGACGTTACGT
This sequence comes from Acanthosepion pharaonis, assembly GCA_903632075.3. Lineage (NCBI taxonomy): Eukaryota > Metazoa > Mollusca > Cephalopoda > Sepiida > Sepiidae > Acanthosepion > Acanthosepion pharaonis. The sequence goes on from CAHIKZ030001169.1 coordinate 3,283,696, forward strand.
TCTTTTTATTTCTAAGTTGGTCTAGAGGAATTTTCTTTCATGAGTTCAATACCTTTGTTTATTAGTGTTGTGGGGTAGCCTCGTTTCTTGAGAGTTTTATGTAGTTCTTCTAAGCGGATTTTTCGAGATGTTTATCAGTCACTATTGTACAAATTCTACGTGCTAGGGAATAGGGGATGGATTTTAGGCAGCTTTTTTGGGTGATGGCTCTTGAAATGAACGTATTGTTGGGTGTCTGTGGGTTTGTGGTAGATATCTGTGATTATGTGGTTGTTTTTATTTCTAATGAGTATATCTAAAATGGTAATTCGTTAAAATTATATTCTTGCATGAATTTGATTTTGGGTGTAAGTTTTGAAGTAGTGTATGGAATTGGTTAATATCACCCCATGATGATTTCCAAAAGATGAAGCAATCATCTAGATATCTTTCCAAGATTTAGTGAATTGGGCCTTTATATTTGTCTCATATATTTGTTCTATCTTTCATAGAGGTTTTCTTCTAGGTAAGCTAATGTTAGTGGCATATGTTGTGCCATTTTGTTCCCATCGCAGTACCTAGGGTTTGGATATAGTTTTTGTTGTCAAATTCAAAGGTGTTATTGTTTAGAATTAGGTCTATACTATCGATAATGAACTCTTTAGTGAATCTCGATGTAGTATTTCTGGATGTTTTTCAATCCAGAATGAGATCGCTTTTTTTTCCCTAGTTCATGGGGGTATGTTACTGTATAGGCTACTGATGTCAAAAGTTGCCATAAGCGTTCCCGGATCTACCTTTTGTGGTATGCAGCTAAGGAAATGGATATCGTCTCTGATGTGGTTTTTAATTTGTTTAGTATATGGTTGCAATATTATGTCTATTAGGTTACTGAGTTTGCTAGTGGGACAGACTGGTCCTGCTACTATGGGTCTGAATGTAAGGTCACTGGGGTTTGGGATGCTAATGTATTCAGATTTTTGTGTATGTATAGCTGCTTTTTATTTCACTCGATTTATGAACTTTAGGTAGTCCGTAGAAATTACTTGTTTTTGGTACAAAGTTTATTAGGAAATCCTTTCTTTTTTTGTTAATATTTTATTATGTGTTGTGCAGAGTTTTGTAATTTTTGTTATAATGTTTTTGTCTATGTTAGTGTCAATTACTTTGTAGCTGTTCCTATATCCTAGTGTTTCTGGAATTTTTGTTTTATAGTATGTTCTGTCCATGATTACTATAGCGCTGCCTTTATCTGCTTTTTTTTATAATTATGTTATTATTTTTTTCGAATGTTCTCTAAGGCTAGTCTTTGTCTATATGTGAGATTGTCGAATGATTTGGATTTTTCCTGTAGGTCAAGGTTCCAGAGTTTTTCAAAAAATATATTTATCTCATTGGTATTGTTATTTTTGTTTGGGAATAAATTGGATTTGTTTTTACTAGTGACTCATCTGTACTACTTTCGCTATTGTTAAATATTTCTCTTAGTCTCAGTTTGCGTTCAAATTCCTTAATGTCTTTTTTTTTTTTTAAGTCTACTATATTGCTTTTTAGGAGCAGGACAGAATTTTAGGCCCAATTTCAGTAGGTTGATTTCGTCATTTGTAAGTGTATATGTAGATAGGTTTATTATTTTGGGTTTTGTGTCATCTAAACGGGTTTTCTTGTTCAGACTGGGGCTTCTAAAAAATAATGATTGTTTCTTTTTAATATATCTTGGGTTTTCTAAGAGATACCTTCTTCCTGTACATTTTGAGTTTTCTAGCCAGTGAGAGTTTCCTTGGTAAAATTGGAGTTGTTGTTTTCGATGGCTCTATATAGGTGTGTTGGCTTTTTGTTAGGGGGCCTGTTCCAGATGTTCCTAGGTTTGTTGTTTTGTATTGATTGTATGTGGATTGTGTGTAGAACTTTTTGTGAAATTTGGTTGTACCCTGGATATAGGTAATGGTTGCCTGGTTTGGTTTGTTGTGCTAGGTGGTATTTGTAAGAGTTGGTTGTGTGAATGTGTGTGTGTTCTGATCTTTGACTGTTTGTGTTATGGTGTGGTGGTCTGTACAGGTTTATTTTTGCGCTGTTCAGTGTATGTTCATAATTGTATTTTTTTATGTGGGTGTGAATGCGTGTGGTGGTGGTATGTATTGGGGTTCCTGCTTTGTGTATGTGTTTGTGTGTAGTAGAATGTGTTAGGATAATCACTTTGTGAGTTAGTTTGTGGATGTGTTTGCGTATGGTAGAATGTGTTAGAGTGTTTACCTTGTGGGTCTGTTTGTGTGTGGGGGGGTAGGGATTCTGGGTTTTGACTCTGTTGGGTGGTTTTCTGTATTTGCTGATGATTGTTTTGTGTTGGGTATTGGGGTTTTTTGTGAGTTTGGACTGTATTTTTGTTTTTGTCTCATTTTCCAATTTTTCTTTTACTTGGTAATGCTTTTTAACCAGGTTATCTTGCTTTCCAAGATATTCCGAGATTTTTTCTTCCTCTTTTTTACATTTTGACCCCATAATTCAAACAGTAATTGGTGAGTTTCTTTGGCACATAATTAATTTTGATTTTTGTTAATAATTTGTTATCAATCTCTGTGTATTTCTTTTGTAAAGTTTACTGTTTTGTCTTCTTGTATTTCAATTTGGGCCTGCATTTTTGTTATGCTTAGTGTGTTTTTTATTTGTTTTTGTTTTTCCGTGTCTTGTGGGTTAATCTTTTCGCGGAATTTCCTTGAATAAATATTTCATCCATTTCTATGAAGGTTTTGTATATTTTTTGCTGTTTCTTTTATTTTTGATGGCATTGAATATGCCAGTTTTCTTTTGATTGAGCATGTCGTTCCAAAGTTGGAGATTCTGTTTTTTCATTCGGTACGCTTCCTCTTGATGTGTAACTTGTTAATTTTTTCCAGGTATCCGAACTGCGTTTTGAAATGTTCTATTAGTGTTTCTGTATTGCAGTTGAGAGATATATATATCCGCTTAGAAGAACTACATAAAACTCTCAAGAAACGAGGCTACCCCACAACTCTAATAAACAAAGGTATTGAACTCGCGAAAGAAATTCCTCTAGACCAACTTTAGAAATAAAAAGAAACGTAACGTCGAACAAACTCTAGCATATGTCTCAACGTACAAACAAAAAACAACCCAGAAATATTCCCAGAAATCACAAAAATCTAGATTTACTTAGCAAGAATAATAAACTGAATAATATACTAAAAACAACCAAAATAATTAAGAGCAAACGCCAATCTAGAAACCTAAAACACATATTAACCTCATCTAAATTTAGTCAACACAAAATACAGGAGTCACAAATGCAACAAAAAAAAGATGTGGAGTTTGTGACATCATTATAGAAGGAAACTCCTACACTTTTGAAAAACCAAAAAAAAAAACATTCACAATAAACAAAAAACTTAAACTGCAACTCCAAAATGTAGTTTATGCACTTAAATGCACAAAATGTAAGAAGAAGTATATAGGCATCAGCCAACAACTAAACAACAGGGTCTCCCCTACACAAAAGCAATATAAAATTGACAGACAACAGAAAACTTTTTGTATCACAACACATTTTCAAATGTAACCAGGGTAAGTTTAATATCATGCCGATATATCAAACAGACAATTACTCGTATCTACAAATACAGGAAAAAACTTTATAGACAAATTCAAACCTGAACTGAATAGATCAAACCCCCACACACACACACAAAAAAAAAAAAAACATGCACACAGGGTGACCAAATACAATGATCGCTCACATACATGGACGCACACTCATATACGGGAGACACGAGGGAGATATATATATATGTATGTACACATACATACATTTATGTATGTATATGCGGATGTTGACAACTTAAGAAGTACGTGTGTGTGTGTGTGTGTGTGTGTGTGTATGTATGTGTGTGTGTGTATGTGTGTGTACTGGTTCCATGTAGCTTTGGGAAATATGTGTGTATGTGTGTGTGTACTGACTACTTGTGGTGGGATAGTGTGTGCGTCGTCTGTGTGTGTATGCGTGTATAAGTACAAATAAGTTTACGAATTCCTCGTAGTAAGGAAATATACGCACGCATATATACACGCATGCTGACAGGAACACGCCAAAAATAGAAACAGATCCAAGAGCACATAGAGGTCACTAAAACATTAAAAGATTAAATGCCGATAACTACTGCTGGACAAACCTTAATTGTTTTATGACCTTCACGCAGAACTCTTCATTGACAATTCTAGAAAGAAAATTCGGATTGTTAACACACAAACAGAATGTCTCATATCGAGAATATTCCACATTGAACATGAAGAAAAATTAATTATTTTTAATAATATGTAAAAATCTCCACTTTCACCTGAAGACGGTTGCGAGACCAGACCAGAAACACGTGTCGTGAAATTATGTAAAACAAAGTATAATATTTTTTCTCAATAAATCCACATTACAATAAAAAAAACGTGGCACCCGGCACTTCTTTTATATATATATATATATATATATATATATATATATATTCGACTCTCGACGTATGAGGGTCAAGCAGATCAGGTCCTAGGAAACCGGCAGACCGACAACGGCACATGACATTTTGATTATAGTGGTGAAGGTTTCGTGCAGGACCATCCACACTTTTTGAAGGGCCGATTACAGAGACCTGGTGCACCGAATGCCACAAGGTCCCCAAACGACCTCCCGCTGGTTTTGAATTCAGAGTTGTCCTTCTCCTAGACCAGTTGCCATCAAAGTCTGTCCTGCTATTTACCCATAGCCGCAGGGAGAAGAAGAGGATTCACACCTTTCCCAAGGGTAGTAGCATGTAAGTGAATGTAATGGATTCGACTGGAATTCGAACTCGGCTCTCCGATTCCTCAATCCAAGCCGCTATCCATTACCCACACCAACACGTGTGTGTATATATATATATATATATATATATATATATATATATATATATATATATATATATATATATATATATATAGAGAGAGAAAGAGAGGGAAAGAAAGAAAGAAAGAAAGAAAGAAAGGGGGATAGAGAGAATGGAAAATAGCACTTAGTCTCTGCCGACGTGTGTCGTCATCCAAATTAATCAAGGCTTCTGAAAAAAAGCCTCTTTTGGGATATCAGTAACTTTTTTCTTTTTTTTTCTTTTTCACTAAGTATATTTTTTTATTTTTCATGTCGACAATGTATGAAAGTTCTCAAAATATATCTGTAGAGCAGACAAATTGAATAAAATCGATAATCGCAAAATAGTATTTAATCCTTGCGAACATCTTTCGTCATCCGACTTTATCAAGACTTTCACACATGGTCGACATGGAAATCAAAAACACACACTTAGTCAATAAAACAAAAGGAAAAAATGTGTAACTATACATCATTTCACTTTCGGTTGGTACATAATTATCAGGAGTTAAAGAATATTTATTATGAAATAAGAAACATAACAATTCAACAATAACATTTTTAAATGATTATTCCGGTGTATATGATTATTGACACGCACTTTAACAACCTGAAAATAAAATAATATTTTTATTAAAAAAATGTAAACAAAACAGCAATTTTTATAATAACTCGCCTACAAAAACGCCTTATAATTAGGCACCAACCCAATATATATATATATATATATATATATATATATATGACATTGTACAATTAATTTTTAGATATGTACCGGAGAATGCAGAAAAAGAATAATTTTTGTACAGTAGTTTTCACAGTGGAGGCTTGTATTTCAATAAGTCGTCCTAAATTAGGTTCGACGTACAAAACGTTAGGAACTTGGAAATAAGAGTTAGTGACGCAGCAATCTCATTGTGATGGTTGGTACTTCAATGTCCGATATCGACTGACTCGCTCAACACCACTGAACCGAACTGGCGACTGCTACTGCTACTAATACTTATGTGTGAGAGAGTCTATTAATAATAGAATAGGCACGTCAGGTATAAAAATAATGCAAGAAAGCCCCAGCAGAATCAGAAAATGATATTAACAACGAGGCACGAATTATAGTCAATAAACTTAAGATCGTCGATAGAGTGCACAAACTACACAAGCAAAAGTCCTCCATTAACCTTAAGGATCACAAAGATAATTTCCCCAATAATCTGCAATCCCGATTGCTTAACTTTTCCAAGAATAGTATAAACTATATCAGCAAGGTAATACTAGAACGAACCTACAAATACACTGAGAATGCAACAGAGATCAATCACTGGAAGAATACAAAAGATACTATCAACTGGTTCTATAAAATAAAAAAAAAGAAAAACGAATGTTCCTTTATGCAATTCGACATCTCCAATTTCTACCCGTCGATCACAAATAATAAAGCTGTTATAAATCTATAAACATGGCCAAGAATTATTGCACCATCACCGACCAGGAAATCAACGTCATTAAGCAAGCCCAGAGAGCCATCCTATATCACGATGGTTCTATGTTGACCAAAAAGACAGCCCAATATTCTCTATAGCGATAGGACCCTTTGATTGTGCAGAAGCTTGTGATTTTGGGTGCCATTCTGCTACTGTGGAGACTTAGGTATAATTTCGATAGTAAGAACACTAATCAGTACAGAAACGATGGAGTTATCCGATAGAGTTACGTAACACCATCCCACAACATACACAGACCGATTTAAAAAAACAACTTACCAAATTCTCCAAGGATCAAGGACTAAATATCACCACTATCACCAATGCTAAGGTGATCAGATTTCTGGACACTACATTCGGCCTATGCAAAGGAATATACGTGCCTATTACTAAAGAGCTTTAGAACCATAAATACTTTAGCAAAGAACCCAACCACCCCCAGGAATTTTAAACAACTTACACGAATCGGTACAACACAGACTCTCAACTAACTCTAGCAACAAAATTATTTTTGAAAAATATAAAACTAAATATGTACATGCACTAGAAAAAAGTAAACACAGAGTTAAAATAGAACACATAAACATTAGTAAGAATACAAACAATAAGTATAAGAATAGATAACGCAATATAATTTACTTTAACCCATCTTTTAACAGTAATGTCAAAACCAATATAAGTAAAATTTCCTTTCATTTAATCCATAACTATTTCAACCATATCCCATTGCTCAACAAAATCTTCAACAAGAACAACATTAAAATTAGCTAGAGCTGCACCAAAAACACCGATCAGTATATAGCACAACCTAATAATATAACATTAAACATATATTTAAACAACCTCAATGACAATATTAATACAGACAAAAAAGTGTAATTGTCGTAAAAGCAGTACCTGTCCACTAAATCATAAATGTATGAATAAAGGCGCTATTTACAAGGCTAGAATTAAACATAATAGCGAGACTAAATTTTATTTTGGTTCAATGCCAACCACTGGAAAATCCGTTATTAACATCATGAAATGAAATCAATAAACAATATGCAAAAGCCACGGCACTCTCGAAGTTTTACTGGGAAATGAAAGCAAATAACTAAACACTGGTAGTAAATTGGAATTTCTTCGCCAAATCTACACCGTTTTCCGGTCGCGACGACCAAAAGATCCAAACCTACTGAACAAACGTAATGAGCTCATGACAGCTTGCATCGATAAAAAAACAAAACTATCTGAAGTATTTTAATTCTGGATAGATAATTTTACCCAGCTTCACCTGCCCTTTATATATTTCCGGTTTGCTGACTAACCCCATTTAAACATTTAAGCGTCTATTAATACGATACACGACGTTACTCTTCCGGAGCTTTATGCAGTTCTTGCAATCTCCAAATCCACACATAATCTCATATATATATATATATATATATATATATATATATATATATATATATGTGACATCGTCCCCCGGTCGCAGCGCCGACTGTGACGTTCTATCCTGATCTACCACGGCGCCAGTTGTGACGTCCCCAAACAGCACCACCAGACGTCCTCGCCGCGGCGCCAGCTGTTCGCTCCTCGCTGCTCCGTTCGGGTGTCGCTGCTCCAAACGTGACGTCCGCCTGTCGCGTCAGTCGTGTTGTCTCGTCCTGTGACGACCAACTGGCTTGGTATCGGTCGCGGCACCTAAATGCGACGTTCTAACCTTTTGGTGATTCGGGTGGGAATCTGGTTAGATTTGATATCAGCCTCGTCGTTCCCAATTCGCTTCCAACGCCTGGTTACCAAAGTAACTGCATTGATCTCCAGTCCGCCTACCCACGTTGTGAATTGATCTTAGGCAGACGAGATCAAACAGTGGTTGGGGCCGTAATGCAAACTGAGTTCAACGGGGGTGATACTACACAAATATGCATAAAAGAAAATAAAATGAAAACTCAAAAAGTTCAAGTATCAAAGAAAAAGGTAACAAACTTTATGTCTAGTTGTTCGATACATAGGACTGCATCTATCTCCCGACCCGTTCTATGGATTGTGACACGTCGTTTGCCGTTAGGCAAGTTTTAACGCTTCAAGTTGTTTGCTCTCTAAGAAATTGGTGTTTCGGTGTGTCTTTGGACGAAAGTCGAAAAACATATTTCGGTGGTCTGGATCTAAGTCGCTCTTCAAAATAATTGTTCTTGGGTTGAAGAGGAGTCCGGAATTTTGCGTGAATCTTGGTCAGCTATCTGCGAGGCGGTTTCAACTGGAGACTGACTCTGGGAACTCAACTCTGGAAACTCGAGCCCGAACTCTCTGATTTCTGCCTGTTGGGGCCTCGCTTTTATTGACGCCGACAAAAAAACCGAGGTGGGTCTGTCGGCGTCGTGGGGGGGGGGGTCCTCGATAATTCTAAATACATGTCCACCTCTTTTATTTCTGGTTAGGGATTTTCCACTCTTTTCCATTTTTGGGAACCTTTCCTCACTCCCACTTTCTCAGCATACTTCTGAGGGGCGTGAACTGCCCTCCCCACTTCCTCGTAGCAGCTTCTCATACTTATACTCTGGATGAGGCGTCGACAGCCTTCTTCGTGCGTCACGTGATCACCACTCGGCCATGAGGTCTTAGTCGGGTATCTTTCCTCCTCCTTCGTGCGTCACCTGATCACCACTTGACCAATGATGTTTTAGTCGGGCGTGAACGAATCCGCGGCTTTGTTTCGGGAAAAAAATATCTTGCTTAACTAAAAAAAAATTATCTCTTCTCTTTCCCTTTTCTTCCGCTTTAATCGCCGTTATCACTTATCCAGCCGCAAACGGACAATATGACAACTCTTGTTCCACACGTGGTTTTTGTCAGGCATTTTATCGCTAATTATCAAAATGGGTTGTCTTCTTAACACGGCCTCAAAAAAGAAATATCTCTAAAATTTCAGTCAGTCTGTCGCCTACAAGGAAGGAGAAAAAACTCTTCTGGGTCCCCATTCATTTTCCTTCGGTACATATTTCTGATAACATAATTTTATTATCGCAGGCCAAAGTTGTTTCGTCGAAAAAAATTCGGTCAGCGGACACGGCTTGTGTGGTTTTTAATTTTTCATATCTACCCAAAGTCCTGTAGTTACACCTGTGTTTTGTCAATTATCAAAATTAACGTTTTCAATTGAATTTTTCGTTGGCCAGTCGAGCAGCCGTTATCAAAACACATCTGTTTCTTTCTTTCTCTCCCTTTCTTCTTACCCAGAATTTCCCTGTCATTGTAATGACACCCTTTCGCCATGGTTACTTATCAATATATTCATTGTCTCTTAGCCGTTAGTGTGTTCTGCTGATCACCCACGATTCGTCTCGCCTTTCTTTTCTGCCTTTTTTTTTTTTTCTCTTTCTCTGCCTCGTAAATGGTGCATATATATATATATATATATATATATATATATATATATATATATATATATATATAAAGTCGAAGAAACATTGAATATTCATTTGGTTGTAATTTATTTCGTGAGTATCGGAATATTCATCTCTTCAGACCAAAATCCCTTGGTAAAAAAATTTTGTTTTTTCTAAAAGATTTTGGTCTGAGATGAATATGTTGATATTCACGAAATAAATTACAACCGAAATGAATATTTAAGTTTTTCCTATTTATTATTATTATTATTATTTCCTTTGATTTCTGGCGTTTACACATTTCTGTCTGTGTCCCGCTCAGGGACTAAGGTTAGAAATGGCATCATGACACTTTCCACTGACAAACAAAAGAAAAAAAAATACATAGATAAAGCCCTACGTGAAGTGTGGGCTGTACTTGTCAGAACAATGTATGGTATCTCTTTGAGGCATGGACTGCCAGGAATTCCTTCGATTAGTCTACTGGAATAGTTTTCAACAATTCCTAGGGCTCCAACTACAACAGGGATTGTTGATGTTCCCATGTGCCACATTTTTGAAATTTCTATTTCAAGGTCCTTTTATTTTGACAGCTTCAAAGATACATTGCAGTCTGAAGGGACTGCCATATCAATAAGGAGGCACTTTATTATTATTATTATTATTATTATTGACTGTAGTCTACATTGAGCTCTCCCTGGATCAATATCCTTCTACGAATTACCCCTACCAGTCATAAACTGGTAATACATACATACATACTCACACACGCACACACACACGCACACACACACACACACACACACACACACACACACACACACACATATATATATATATATATATATATATATATATATATATATATATATGCATGTATGTATGTATGTATGTATGAGGCTATGACTTGTATTAAAAATCTCTCTCTTTTACTAAGATGTGCCCTTACATATAAATCAGCATGCGATTGTGTATTAGAGAAAAAGATGTCTATTTCCACGCACATCTTTACCCATATCATTGCCAATAGGAATTCTAGCTTGAATATATATGTATGTGAATAAGGTAAAAATGAATTCCATTTTTAAACCTACCCCTAATCAATGCCAGACTTATTAGCTGTAACAAGCAGACAATTCATCGAATCTCTGAACGGAGCAAACAATTCTACTGTCCAAGCGGGATGGACGTAAATTGGACATAAATTTGAAAACGGGACGCTAATGTTTTTCTGCGATGGCATTAAATTCCTTTTAATTCTCCAGAGCCAATTCTTGTGTCAGATTTAAAGACTGATTGGTCCGTCTGGGTTCCAAAATAGACACTGTCACGAGACTGTAAATGGAACGTTTTCCTTCTTTGTTTCTCACTCACTTTTTCTTTTCTTTTCAGTCTATCTTCGTCCGTCCATTTTTTTTTTATTTTATTTATTTACATTTGTTCATTTATTTCGGCAAGTCTCTTATATTTTTACCTCCGTTTCTCTTTTAATCTTTTTTTTTAATTTCCTTTCTTTTTACTTCTTTCTCTTTTTTCATACCATTAAATCTTATAACGTCTCTTTATATACTCCGTTATTTCTTTTCACGTAGAGTTTTCTTTTTTCAGATGTAGTACTTGAAACAACCATTGTGTAGTTGTTCAAGCCATATGTAGTTGTTCAAGCCATATGTAGTTGTTTCAACCAACAGATACTACCGATACTACGGACAGAATATCTATGCATCTTGAAGAGATTGAAGTTGAGACTACAAAGAATCTTATATTGCAATCAGCTGAATATTCCAGGACAGATAATGAGGAAAGTGATCCTGCAGAATTTAACACTCGCATATATATATATATATATATATATATATATATATATATATATATATATTTATATATATATGCAAATGATGCAGAAGCAACAATACGACCCCGGAATTAAGCATAATATGACACCGTAGAACAACCACCCCTATGTATTTTTTTGAAATGTTGTACCATATTATCCATTAAAATCTCAATATCGTGCATATATTTCACTAAAATATTTAATTTTTCACGATATTAAAGAATAGAAATGAACCGGATGTTTAGCCATTGCGTTTATCTTCTCCTAATTTCTGTTTCAAAACTTATTTTCAAGGAAAAGATCCTAACTAGATTTATCTGGTAATACATTTTAAGATGTTAATTAATTCTATCACACTTTTCTATTTGAGATTATTTTAATATATATTATATATTTAATATATAAACCATGAACAAAAATTATTTTTTTTATTAAGAATGAAGAGTGAGAACTTAGTAAAAATGACAAGAATATCAAAATATAAACAAATTTTATCTTGTGAGCAAAAGCGAGTGTATTTACACTTTTGCTGTATCAAGTAAGAGTATTCTTTTTAAACTGAGTAATAATTTTGAAAATATAAACTTCTTCATAATATTAATCTAGTTATTTGCCATTAAATTTCTTTCAACATGTGTCTTATTATACACGAAGAAAAAAGTTAATGTATCTATAAAAAAGAATGTATAAACATAAAAATGTCTTAAAATAATTATCGGGCTTTGTTCATTCCATGTGTTACGTCATTTGTTTACATTTGGATACGCTTTGAGCAGATATGAATGTACGTGAGAAAATCATGGAAGATTGTAGTGAAAATCGACTTTGCTAACCGAACGCTACTCTGTGGCCCAATCGGTTAAGGCACGTCAGGCTATATGACGGTTCTGTATAGGACACAGGTGCGATTCCTGTCGGAGGACGAATATTTTCTATGAAAATTTCTCGGACAGTCAGGCCGGTATATGTTGTTTAATACTGTTTATTATAAACAGAACATTTACTTAAATATTTGTATCTATAAAAAGAATGTATAAACATAAAAACGTCTTAAAACTCACATATATACACGAAAACGCACACTCACGTATCTATCTATCTATCTATCTATCTATCTATCTATATATATATATATATATATATATATATATATATATATATATATATATTTAAACGTTATTTTCAGTAGATACTTGTATTTGTGTAGACGCTCCATGTATTTATTAAACAGTATATTTATTTATTTTCGTCTACCGGTCTAAAAATTCGAGAAATATTATTAGTGAAAAATATGCGTTTAATATATAGTTTTTAATAAATAAACAGGGCGTCTATTTAAATACGAGTATGTACATCAATTTACTTGAAGAGGTGATGTTGCCCAAGGTCAAGAGAGGGGCTGCTGGTAGACCCTATTTCAGCCACACATGCAAGAAAACCCAGTCATGGCTGTCAGACAATTTCCACGATCACATCACCCCTTACATCCGGCCACCTAACTCCCCAGACTGCAACCCTCTTGATTATTATATGTTCGATGCAGTTGAGCGAGAGACACAACAAAAACACTTTGTAACACCAAAGAAGGCAAAGATTATGTCACCAACTCAAACAAGTAGACCGTCCAATAGAGTCGCAGGAGATTCCGAAGTGGGCTGAAGACCGTCATTGCAGTCAATGGCGATTTTATTGAATAAATTTACTCTTTAGTATTTCACGATATTTTTGCGTAATTTTGTTAAATATATATGTTACAATGAGATATCAGTGTTATTTTTACGTCTTTAGATAACAATTTATCCATCGTAACCAGTAGACACACACACACGCGCGCGCACACACACACACACTCTCACACACACACACACCCGTCCTGGGTAAGACGATAAACTACATCCGGCAGCAAGGCCTCTGATCAGGAGGGTTTGAGGAGCGTGGAACCACCTCTTAAGTGCCTTGGGTGGTAGCACCTGACAGGGTCCCAGTTAAGGGCAAATGTTAACTCCTCAAACTGAGGTCAAAACTTGTGAAAATAGGTTTTTAATACCAGCAAAACATTTTTGAAAAAGCAAAAAAAAAAAGAAAAAAAAAACTACTATTACCAGCTATACATATTTGAAAGAAAATTATTACCAGAAATAGATTTTTGAAAAAAATAATCCCAACAATAACAATTATTGTTGGATTTAAATAACCCATTGAGGTTGATATGGCTCAAATTATCGTCCCACAAACGATTAAACTAATTCAGTGATTTTGCTCCTCACTGGGTACACTTATACCTGTGCCCTGTAGCCATGTAAGCTAAACTTAATAGTCGAGTAGAATCACACGTTGTTGAATTATTTAAGCTGTTCCTGTCTACCCCAGCAGTTAACTCAATCCTCGTTGCTCGAGTTCTCCTTACACCGAATTTCGTGCTTTGAAACTTAGTAAATATCAAGACCCAGTCGCCTATTTTTAAATATATGACTAGTTTATATTGGCAACAGACAAATAAATGCCGAAGTAAAAACAACATCTGAACGTCACATTTATTCAGGAGATACAAATAATAAAGTAACCATTGAAAAGTCGACAAAGCAAAGTGTCAGTACAATGCGCCGGACATGAGTGTCTATTCATTGACAATCTCCGATTTGGATAATAAAAGTCCATGAAACTGTCTTTCGTATCTCTGTTGCTCAGCAAATCTGAAGAACTGTTCAGTGTCTTAGTTATAAAGTATCATCCAAGATGATCCAAATGCCGACATCGATGTCTCCCTTGCCACCTCTGTTTCTGCCAATGAATTATTAACTAGATGTGTAACTGTTTGGGAATACCTGGCGCTGTAAGCTAGGATTTGTGGCTGGTATAAAAGAGAAAGACTCTGAATTAGAAATTGGAGAGCAGAATTAGAAGTCGGATTCCAGGAGAGTTACTTCCGCGCAAGTACTCTTGAGAAATATTTACACCCATATCTTATCTCCCATCTATGGCCTAAATAGCAGTACACACTGTGTCGGTAACTGGTCTACAGCAGAGAGTAACGGCAGCTTAGTGCGGGAATTCATTTGTCAAAACTGTCATGAACCGAAAAAAAGAAAGACATCGTTGTTCAAACGTGCATCATGGATGGTACCTAAGGAATAAATAATCGGTATATCGTAAAAGTGTTACTTATTTTTCCGAGAGAGAGAAATCCACGTTTGCTCTCCCTAGATGGAAATTTCTCGATATAGTTCATTTGAGGATCAGAAGAAAAATGACTAAATCTTTTTCTAGGGGTTTATAATTCAAAAGATATTTGTGAAATTCTGATTTGAATATATATAAACTGACAGCGATAACCCATAATTTTGAAGAAGAGGCTGGCTCATGCCTTTCCAAAGGGTATTATTACGAAAATAAAAATAACACATTAGGCTTGATTTTGAACTCAGATTTCGGAGTGTACTTTCCGCAACAATAGCAGTTAGGTTACTCTCACCTCCATGAAGGAATATCATTTGAAAAAAAAACAAAACATATTTGACAACACCAGACATTGGAATTCAATATCTGATCATTGATTGCACATCCGATAAGATCTTCATGGAATGAATGGTCACCAAGGAGGCGTTTACTCGTTGAACCAGTATTAAGGGTTTTTTTTGTTTTGTTTTTTCATTTTATTTTAATACAGGGTTCAGGTCATGGCGAGCAGGAATGGCCCATTTGTTTGCTTTAAAGAATGACGGGCCAATCTCTGCATTGTGTGACTAAAATGTCCGCTCCACCAAGGAGATTGAACTTAATGCCTTGATGTCGGTTAGGAAAAGAAATTTCTGGAAAAGAAAAAAGCGAAAAAAAGAAAGAAGCGAAAAATTTGTGAAGAAATGAATACTGTGTTTTTATGAAAGCAAGACGGAGAAAAAAAGAAATTTATTAATTAGTTAAAGAAGAAACAGAGAAAAAGAAAGCAGAAAACGTAAGCTTGAAAGAAAACAGAATAGAAAATTATTAAAATGCATGATTAAAAAAAAATTATATATAGAATATAAGAACGCTGAAATCATTCCTTCAATTTCTGTTTAGTTTTTAATTATTATTATTATTATTATTATTATTGTTGTTGTTGTTGTTGTTGTTGTTGCGGTGTTTTACTTTTGAATTATGTAGTTCGAATTACCACTAAATAGCAACCAGTTACTTCAAGAGACATTTTTTTGTGTTTTTAATCAGAATATGTTAACAGATTAGGTGCCATGCAATGAGTTAGAAAAATGTGATTGCATGGGGAAAAATCTACGTAAGATATGAGAATAATTATTCTACTACTACTACTACTACTATTACTACTACTACTACTTACTATTATTATTATTATCTTTGATTTCTGGTGTATGCTCATTTCTTTCCGGATCCGAAACCAGAGATATAAGTTCAGAAATAGCATCATGATATTTTCCAATGTGTATTTCTCAAAAAAAAAATCACACACATTTTACATAAAGTTCTTCGTAATGTATTGGCTATACTCGTAAGAACAATTATTTTTTTGTATTTTTTTAAGGCATGGGCCATCAGGAACACCTTTAATTAATCTATTGGAATCTTTGCAATCAATCCGAGGGCTCCAGCTACAAATGAAATTGTTGATGTCCTCATGTGCCACATTTTTGAGATTTCGATTTCAAGGTCCTTTTATTTTGATAGTTTTTGAAGATTTTCAAAGACACAATGCAGTCTGCAGAGTCTGCCATGTCAATAAGAAGGCACATTTCGTCTTTGCGGTCTCAAATCACAATGTCAGGGCGATTAGCCTTGATTTTTTCTGTCTGTGTCTATTGTAAAGTCTCATAAAATTCTTACAGGTCATATCTCCGTAACCGATTCTGGGTGGTGTCCAATGTCTTGCAGTTTCCATTGAAGGTATTGGCCCACTCTGACATTCTTGGTTTTATATTTAGTGGGTGCCAATACCGTGCAATGTGATCCAAGATGGTTATTATTATTATTATTATTATTATTATTATTATTATTATTAGCATGCACACCAAAAATTCCTGCGGTTATCGCTGAAGAGTGAGTTGGTGCATGTTTCTTCGTAATCGCAAGCAAGAATCCTCACAGATCCCAGCAGCACAAAATATGGACACATTTATACCATATTGTAATCAGTCCCACCCAACACAATCCAACCGAGACGTTCTTCAGTCGCGGTTTTGAGTGCGGTGGGTTGATGAATTTTACGATATATAAACACATTGTAAGACTATTTGTGGGTTGTGGTGTAATAGATATTGGCTCGGGATGAGAAATCGGAGAGTTGGGTTCGAATTCCAGCTGAGGTCGTTACATTAAATTTCATAAAAATGACCTTGGGAAATATATGAATCCATTTCTTCTTCTCTCAGCTGAATAGCCGGACAGACATGGTCCTATTGTCACCCTGTCTACCACAGGAAAAAATGGCAACCGTCTGGCGAATCAGTCCTGAATGGAAATAGACATGATCGCCTAAACATGTATCATGTCTGTCACTAAGCTGAGTGAAGCCTATTCAATGTTACTTGTTAAAATTATCGTTAAATTTCTATGCAAACTTTTAACACTTTAAAATGTTTATAATATCTATCAACTTCCTTGTGCACATTTTCCTGTCAACCTGTGTTTTTATACGTCGACTACTTTCCCTTTGGAGTGTTAATTCCAAAAGAAACACCTTTCGAATGTATATTTGCAGACACGTGTATAAATCGGCCCAATGTATACCTTGATGTCCTGAGTTGAAACTGTTCCTACGTTTAACTTTATAACTTTAGTGAAAACCGGACCTATATGAATTTTTTTGGTACCCGTATAAACCAAATGTATATCTTCGTTTTTAACTCTAATGTAAAATAAACTCATGTCTATTTTTCGTACCAGTTTAAATCAAAATTATATTTCCTTTTTTTAATCTAGTGCAAACCGGACCTACGTCTACATTTTTGACTCCTTAAACTGGATCTACGTATCCTTTTGTCACTCGTCAAATTGGTCCGATATCTACCTTTTTGACTCGTTAAACCGAACAGATATCTACTTTTTTACTCGTTACATAGAACCGAGGTCTCCTTTTTGACTCGTTAAATAGGACCGAGGTCTCCTTTTTGACTCGTTAAATAGAACCGAGGTCTCCTTTTTAACCCGTTAAATCGGACCGGTGTTATACTTTTTTTTAAAACTAGGGAGCAGTTTCTCCCTTTTAAAATCTAGTGTAAAGCGGAACTCTGTCTAGTTTTTTGACTCGTTAAAGTGGACCGATGTCTCCTTTTTTACTCTAGTGTAAACCGTACCTGCCTATTAATTTTGTATGATTTTGGTTTACTATAACTTACATTCGGCATTTAGTGACCTACCAAGCTTTGATTCGTCGTTAAATTAACAAACATAATCCAAATGAATCGAATTATATTTGCGTTTCAACATTTACCATAAAATAAAACTACTGAAGTTTTCAATGCTTCGAAAATTTCTCAATGGATAATAAAGAATCTTTCTTCTTCTTCTTCTTCTTGTTATTATTATTATTATTATTATTATTATTATAATTTTTATTATTATTATTATTTCAGTCGTCGTTGTCAGTAGTTGTTTCGTCAGTAGTGGCTATTCATTTGGTAAGAATTTTGAACTGCTAATGATGTCCAATAATAAGATGCTCTTTACATAGTGTCATTATCTTATTGGCGGTCAGGCTTGGTAGGGTCATGTTAGTGCGTTTGTGAAAAGGATATGCTTGTTCGAACAAGCAAAATCTGAGATAGTTACAATCTTTTCACAGTGAAATACGGGTTAAAAGTGCATCAGAACGTTTGCATTATCTTTGCTAGCTTTGAGGTACAATAAAAGAAAATAGTTTGTAAAGATTTAATATATTGTAATAAATTTAAATGCCTTTTTACAACAGTATTAGAAACAGTGTATTATTATATGATGTTTGAAAAATAGCGTCTTTTATTTTTGTCATCATTTTTTGTGCTCTCATCAAATTGTTGGTGTTTGAAACCTACTAATATCTCATCATCGGTGAATTTGAGGGCAGGTAATAGTTATCGTCCAGCTGATTTCAAATTCAGGCCAGGTCTTCTCCGCTCACTTTACCGCTAAATTCCTTTAAAAAAATGCATTCATTGTTTCCTTCTGCTCCGAATTCATCTACCTGTTAAATAGCAGGGTAGACTGAGTTATGCAGCTTTCATAGACAACAACTCTAAGGGAAGTACAATTCTGAATACTAAACCGTGAAGTTGTTAAGATTTTAGAAAGTGTCACTTGGTCATAGTTTCATTTTTCTTTATTTAAAGCTTTCCTCTGTTTTGGAAACAATATAATCGCGATTCGTTAAACGTCGGAAGTGTCATAAAACAGTGGAAAATAATATTTGGGTCGGGAAAGAAAATTCTATCGCATTTTGAACATAATCATACATTTTTATACTTACTTTAAAATAGCCAGTAATTTTTACGTTCCTTTTTTTTTTTAAATTTAACTCCCAAGCAAGGCGATATAGCCCCTGAGACGCAAGAAATTACAGAGAATGAAAGAAAATGAGAAAATCTTTGTGAGGAGGAAGTACAATAAAAGAGAGGATTTAAAAAGACTAAAGATGGTGATTCAGATTGCATTTGAATTTTTGAAGATCATAGTGGACTGGAAAGCCGTAACGCGGAAGAGAATTCCACAGTCATGAAGTGCGAGAGAAGAAACTATTAAAATCGAACTTACGGTTACATCGAGCCATTTCAACGCTAAATTGATGAGCCCAATCTAGTGGTACGCTTGTCGAAATACTAATGAGGAAATCAATATTTATTTTGAAGATACAAAAATGTGGCAGAAGTCTTATCTTAAACCTAGCTAACCACAATTACTGACCCAAACATACCACAGTATTCCTTACACCAATACAAAACATTCTTATTTATTATTCTTACTACAGCCACCATAATACCTCTAGGTCTCTATGAAGTCCTATTTTCACTTATGTACAATACCCACGAAGAAAGACCATCAGAACAATTCTCATGAAAATATTTATAAAAAAAGAAAAAGAGAAGTTACGTTAGATTGGTAGGAAACTAACTGAAGCCGAGATACTAAGACAAGACTGACAACACTGCAAATTCTATTTAGGATGTTGTCAAGAAGAGAGGTATATAGCAGGACAAGCAGGCCAGATGCAGAGACAAATCTTTCTTTGCAGATTGAGTAAATTTTATATCGAGTTTGCAATTTTACACACAGATTAGTTCTGGCAAGATCCATATCAGACACTGTATACTTGTCTTGTGAAGGTTGTGTTAATAATGCTGATACATACGCCTAGACGCGTTTTGAAGACAGTAACCACACTGATATTCCCTAAACCATTCTCCCATTTATATTCATCAAACCGCTAATTTTGAGAATGAATGTGATTTTTAGCTTCAGCAATGGTTCCGATATTGACTGTTCCACGTCTCAGTGAATTTATTCTAAAAGAAGGCTGAATAAACCATTGTCTATGGAATCATTAGGGTTGATGTTTTGCGAAGGATAAATGAGTTGGCCAATAATTCAGAAGAAAATCAGAATAATAGATAACTGTTATGTACGAATAAAGTGTCGCTGCCGACACTTGACTTTGAACATTGATCGCCAGTAAGCAAACACAGTTGATCCTATTAATGAATTAAATAGATCACGTGACTATGGAGAAACGTATATATAGGAAGTCGCGTGACGTCTAAATTGGTCGCCATTCCTAGTCTATCCTCTATCACTATTCGGATCACCATTTTCTACTCTACCCGCAATTCTCTACTCTATTTACTATACTATTTCTCTGTTCGGATCACTATACGGGTTACAATACGAGCGAGTATTAACGAACAAGTACTATTAGGGCGAGTGTTTTTTCGAAGGCGTCTGGCACCAGTATCATTCGATGGCGTACTATAGTTGTATCTACGATTGCAAAGTCTCTACCACAGCAATCATTACGAAAGTAATAACGAGTATTCGTTAACATCAAAAAGTGTCAACGAGTGTTCATTGACATCGCAAAAATAACTAACTCCTTCAGTAGAATTGTGAACCATATTGTAACGGTCATGGTAATATTAGCCGTTTCTTTATAAAGAATAAATGTTGAACGTCCCCAAGTGATGTGATTTCTGCTATTAAATGCAGTTCTGTGTTTGTGATTCTATAGCGCCAATTCACTGTAGCAATACGATTTATCACACATCCTTAGGAGATGAATTGATAGATTCTTTTTTTTTTCTTTTAAGTCAATTTAATGACCAGAGTTTCTCAGGAATGCAGTCCACTTTTAAATTGACAAACATAAAATTCTGTTAGTGATTTTAAATAGCCGTAAATTAGGGCCCTTTGAAAAAACCTGACCAGCCAAAAGCTTTATGGGTCATCCCTTTTCTGTTGGTGAAATACGAGTGGACGGAAAGGGGTGGTGTGTCCAGCAGCCGCTATCAATATAACGTTGGGTGAGTTAAACGGCCAGGCAGTAAGTGTGTAGGGTTTTTTTTTTCCATGGTCGGAACTTAGTGGGAAATCGTATTTTTTGCTACTTCCCGACCAAACAAGTGTCTAGAAAAGCATTTGACATTATTTCTTTGTTGACGCCGCTCAAGGGCATAAATGAATCCTTTTCTGTGGGACATATCGAGCGCCGGTGCAACCTCATGCAGCCTACCTAGAATGTCATCTCAGTTTGTGCAGTGGCGTGCAGAAACGCATCATCACACTAATTTATTTGAATTGTGTGGTCTTCACCAAAATCCATAAGCTTCACTCGCTCAAAGCCGTTTTAACCATTGATCTGAGAGCAGCTGATTGTTTAGATATTTCTGAAAAGGGTTGGCGCAGGCATGAAATCCATATGAAAGTTTCGATAGGACAAGTCTATTTCAAAACATTGCTCGAGTTTTTATGTTATTGTTTTGGTTTTGTGGTAACTTGCGGTATTGCGCGAAAATACTTCTAATGTTAAATGTCCTATGTTATATTTCTGATCCATATACCGAGGTATTTATTTTTTTAGTATTTATTAATTATTACATCTTGATTTTTTTATAATGGTTTCATTATACGAGACAGAACTGCTTTCATTCCAATTGCATATTATAGTTTTGGAAAGGTTATTTTGAGTCCTATTTCTTAGAATACTCGGTAGAGAATGCTGGTTTAATCGGAAAACAATAGACATTACGTTTAAGACTCCCCCCAAATTTCACTAATTTTTCTTCCGATAGCCCAGTGGATTTTAAAAGGCAAAACAATTTAAATGATAGATGACTATCCAATCTCAGGATCAGACAGGGAGATCCATGCACTCCGGTTCAAAAAGATTAAATTAACTCAAAAGATTAAACTAACGCGAGGTAGAATAATCTAACTCAGCACATTGCATAAAATATTCGATTTGAAATTCACACAATCTTACTGACTACAAGAGACATCTGATGAACACCGTAGAGTAGAACGGCGAAATCCTTGCAGCTATAGGAACCAAGATAAGAGACTCGCTGTGTAATAATATTTACAAACAATACTTAGGATAATTTCAGTTTTTCTTTCTGAATTTACAGAACATAGTTCTTAATTTATTGATTGAATAAACTACTTTTCAGTTCTACGACGATAAAATATCCGTGGAAATTCCTCTATTGAATTGTTAAATATGTAAGTTCCGTCCTTTAATCTTTAACAGAATGTTGTAATAGGAGTTATAAGGATAAATGCAAGGCATTATGTAAAGAAGTAGGTACTAACGAAAAGATTAAAAATTGACAATGTATTCCATTTCACTGGAGGAGACGCTAAACACATAAAAGCGGTATCACCTCCTTCGCCTTCTTTCTTTCTTACTTTCTTTCTTTCTGATTACACTGTACGTTTTCTTCTAAGCTTGAAAATCAAACAACGTAGTTGATATATTTTTTCTTTCGTCTTTCCTCGCAACCAAAACGGAATGGTCCATTGTTTATTCGAGGCAATGGCAGGACGTAACGCATATTCTAACTTACGGAAAATGAAAAGGAATTACAGGATAATTTGATATAGTGATTTACTAAGCGTAGCTTAGATGTGGAACACGTCTAAAAATGTCGGCTTTGTGCCACCTCTAAGCTACGCTTAGAAAATAACCATGCCGAAAGCCTGTGGCACCCAGTGAGGATCGAACTCACAATTCAGTCGTAATTGATCTAGTGAGACCAGCTTGCTAAACACTGCACAACGCCTAAGTTTCCATGATAATCAGATCTATGGCAAAAATGAAACCATAAAACAGGTAAAAACTACAGAAAATACAATTCTCATTTTACCACTCTCCTTTCTTGAAAGACAAAAAAAGACAGTTTCCCACTTCCTGTAAAAAATTGTGGATGACGGAAAAAAATAACAGACCGGCAGGAATAATACAAAATGAAAAATATCCGATAAAGTGTATCTGTGCGTACAGGCAGCTGAGTGTGTCTTAGTTGAGCAACATACGCACGTATATTTATGTTGGCATGAGCAGATCAAGGAGACAAAGTCTACATTGGATATGCTCACAATAAGGAAACTTGGATGAATATTACATCATCATCAAACATATTAATACAAATATAATACACTACTGCATATATTCCCTTTGTTGCGAACGTCTCTTGAAATCCTACTAAATGCAGTATGGGCGTCATCCGAGTATTTAGTAACCATAACACCGAGGGTCAGTCTGGTCAAATAGGTGCACACTGTGTTTTCTGTTTTCTGGGTTAACCGGGATCCGTGCCTGTCTCAGTTTTGACACAGATATTTTATATCTGAACACGACAACGAGAAGCCAAACCAACAACGTAAAATGATATGAATTCACAGACAATTCCAGACCCCAAAACACATATCCTGACATGACCATCTTGGTCATTGCTCGATGAACGAAGCACACACAAAGATTAGATAAGTGAAGTTATTGGTTAGTTGATTTTGTTTTGCGGTATGTCAACCTATATAGGTTATTTAATGCCTAAATCTAAATATTTTGAACAGAATTTTATGGTTTCAACTAAATATATTTTGAACTCAATTGCATGCCTTAAACTACTGAGAAAATGTATTATTGGTCATTTCACTTTAAAAATACTTTTTTTGTAATTCTAATATAAAAATGTATTATTGGTCATTTTGCTTTAAAATGTATTGTTGGTAATTCTACTATGAAAAGTATTGCTGGCAATTTTACTATGGATATGTATTGTTGATAATCTCTATCTATAAAACGCGGGATGTGTGTGTGTGTGTGTGTGTGTGTGTGTAACGAATGCACGGCTGCAATTTTCGACGGATTTGCACCAAAATTTACATGCACATGCTCCAAGTTAGCGAGAAGGCCAAGACCGACATTGCCTTTCCCAACTCCCATCGATAGTAGAAATAATCGATTTTTTCACGCTTCTACGGCAGTTTTCACGTAGTTGGCGGCCATTTTGTACTGGCCAGAGTGAGAGCCTATAGCTGGCTGCAACGAATAGGCAGGAAGATTCTACTGTCCAGCGTGAGAGCCAACAGCTGACTGACGCGAATGTTAACTAGCATCAGAACTGGGTTGTATGTGAAAAAGTATTTGTTGTTAACATTTTTTTTTCATTCGGTTTTTCCAGTTACAAGTCCTTTTTTAACGCTGATCGTTTTGTGTTCAATTCTTTTTTCGTAACAGATTAGATTTTAGAAATTCTTTTCCACTCTCTTTCTTTATCTGCCTCACTCCATCGCTCACTCACGTCCTCGTCACTTATTTCCCGCCTCTTTCTCACGTTTTCGCACTGTCCATCTTTCTCTCTATATATCTTTGTCAACTCTCCCTTTCTCTCAAGAATTAACAGCTTATCTCTCCTCCTGCCTTTCTCTCTCCCAAATCTCTCAACATCATTTAAAATTTTTACTATATTTTTTTTTTAAGCATTTCATCCCAAGCAAGGCAGGAGCGCCACTAGTACGTAAGGGGTTACAGAAAGAGGGAGCAAGAGTAAATGGACATGATTGACGAAAGAATAAAAAGAAGGACGGGGAATTAGATCAAGGCATCAGAAGATGTCGATTGACATTACATTTGAATATTTGAAGACTTATAATTGTCAGGGAAGCAAAAAGGAGGAAGGGAGTTCCACAGACGGATATTGCGAAACATGAAGCTATTAGTGTAGAAAAGACGGCTACATTTAACCGTTTCGGTAGTGAAAGTGTGAGATTAAATTGTCACCCTATTAACACGTTTAAATTCATACAGTTTGGGGACCAGCGAAAATAGCTCGTCGGAGCAGTAACCGTAAAAAAGTACCTGTAGAAAAGACAGAGGGAAGCAACGACACATCTATGAAGAAAGTGACTGCAGGCCAGATGTCAGAGCAGGACTAAACACATTGCATATCCGTCTCTGGATTTTGTCGAGGACTTTGAGATGAATAACGGGGGGTACCAGACCATACATGTCAGCAGTATTCCATGCAAGAGTGAATAGTTGATGTATAGATTTGAAGGATGAAGTCAGACGAGAAAAACTTTCTGGCGCGACACATAGAGCTAAGTTACCTAGCGGTAGATGAAGCTATTGATTCAATGTATTTGTTCCATCGTTAGGTCAGCGGACAGCGTGAGACTAAGCAGGCACAGAGAGACGCTCTCGTGGAGTTGAGCACCAGACGTTCTAATGGGAGGCAGGGAGGGTTCTATGTGGTGGGTAAATGAGAGCAGTTTTGACTTTTTCTCTTTTTATCTCTTACCTTTCTTTCTGGTTATTTCTCTCTTTCTTTCTCTCTCCCCCACCCCATCTCTCTCTCTCTCTCTCTCGTGTTATAGTAACTTATTGGAACAAACACAGTCTGCCCGAATAGGCGTCTGCGATAGGGATTGGTTAGTCACCCTAGCAGATGGGCGAGCCGTCTATCAGTAACCTGGGATTTAGCTTCCTGAACACTGTTCCATTACAAATTATTCATCGTTTCCTTGAACGTATTTTAAGTTATTTTTATATGTTTTTTTTGTTTTTTTTTTTTACCTCGAGTCTTTTGATGATTGTTTTTGTTTTATACATTTAACATTTATTTTTTCTCTCTTTTTTCCTGATTTTTATTTTCGTCTATCATTCTCCCGACCTTTCCATTACAATTTTCGGATACGTTCCCGTAAGATTTTACCTACCAGTCTAGTGTATTTCCCCTTAACGATAAATTCACCTTTTTATTCTATCTTGTTCTCCGTGTCGCCATATTTTGCTTCCTTCTTCC
The DNA here is from genome assembly GCA_903632075.3 of Acanthosepion pharaonis. Classification (NCBI taxonomy): domain Eukaryota; kingdom Metazoa; phylum Mollusca; class Cephalopoda; order Sepiida; family Sepiidae; genus Acanthosepion; species Acanthosepion pharaonis. The sequence goes on from CAHIKZ030001169.1 coordinate 3,309,552, forward strand.
TACTCTTTCCACCCACCCACGCTTTACACTCCTTTGCTATCACTGCTACCGTGCCACCGAATGAAGGGACCCTGATTAAAATGCACGACTTTATGCGCCTTCCCAATGTCTCTATGAAAATTGCATTAGGTGCGGATTTCTTCCGACAAAAGCCTTCAGCTTGCCGAAGGCTAATACCCAAACATCTTCCCCTTTCCCCGAAACTTTACAACACACTTTCCACTCATCTTTCTTTTTTCTATTTTTTTTTTCTTTCTGAAAAGGGGTTTTGCGCAGGAGAATGAAACGGCGTGTCAACACGAGAATAGAAATACGGCGTTAGATTAAATCCTAGGAAACAGCAGCGTTAGGGGCCCCTGAGCGAATGGGTGAGGGGGCGAGCAAAATAAAGATAGGGCGGCATGAATGTTGGAAAGTGTGTAGAGGAGGCGGTGACAACCCACGCGCCCATGAATATCTAATAAGGTTAAATCTGAGGATCGATGTTAGTTTGCGTTCTATTCGGTGATACGCCCGTCCGTAATATGGCAATCCCCACACCAACCTCAAATTGTACCCTAAACTACACGTCCACGAATGTATTTCGTTTTTTACTTCTACCATCTTTCATCATCATTCTTGTTTTCAGGCAAATTTCTCCTAGCCAACCAGAAGGAACTACAAAAGAAAGAAAAAAAAACGGAAAGAAATACCTAACATCCCGCAAAACTACTAACCATCCATTTCTGACGTCTTTAAGCAGAGTGAGTCTTGTATACACAATCGGCACACCCATTCACTCCCGACCGGTCGATTCCTGGCAAAAGCTTAGACACTTCCAAAATAAGATGCTATTTATGGTCGAACGAAAAAAAAAAAAAAAAAAAAGAAAAGTTAGACGGATTCTCGAGGTGTGAGACGTTAGTTTAGTCGACAGGAGTTGGGATGTTGGTGTCTGGGAGACATGGCGGTTAGGTGGTCTGTTGTATAAAGGTCCACCCCTTACATGGTTCAATTGCTTCATTTATATATGCAACAGACGAAGGATTGTTCAACCAACCAACCAGACTTCCACAAACCTAAACCTTGTGTACATTATTTAGACAAATCTTTGTTTTTTTCTGCTCTTGTTTTTACAACCTCTTCCTATTAGTAAACTTGTTCGCCAACTCTTCGACATCTGTGGCGATTGTCGGTGAATTGCCTATTTTATAAAACAGTCCATTTCTTTTTCGATTTGTTGACATAACTGACCGAAGAAGACTGACGACGTCCTCAAGATTTCGAAACTCTGTTTTGAAAAGAACAGAGAAATCTATTGTCTACCCTTAGACAAATCCTATTTAACATGCAAATGTTTTTCTTTATCACGTGATGTCTTTTTTTATTCAGATTGCGGTCCCTCTGTCTCTATTTTTAAAAGACACAATCTGAAAAATTCTCATGTATGCATTTGGACAAACGCAAGCTCACAAGATAGCGAACAAATGACAGATGTAAGAAATATTTTCATGCATGCGTATTCACACGGGCAATCAGTTAACAGCGAAGTTTAAAAACACGATTAGACATACTTCATTTTTAATTCCGAATAAATCAGCATATCTAAAAAGCTGGTCAGTGCCTAATAATCCTGCGTGGAAAAATGTTTATCACCGTGAAAAAACCCTGAAGTAACTTAAAAATATGATGGTAACTGCAAGCAAACAGATTTTTCGAAAATCTTCATCGGAATATGAATAAATTTAATTCAGTGCCAAGTAATACAAATACATTTAAAATAATAATAAGTTTTAAAATTTCAATTCTATCTTTTTCGGAGACGAAAGACTAAACGTTTGAATTGATACAATTTTGAAATAGTTAACAATTAGTGAAGAGTTATTTCAGCATTATGAATGTTTCAGGTTTAATTTACAACTGAGAAGTTTGTATTAAGTTAGGTGGCTGAATTTAACGAAATATCAATCCTTTTTTTCATTATTTAATATCGAATATAAGCGTTACTGGAAAAATCACAAATAATTAAAGCGATAAACTACATCCAACAGCAAGGCCTCTGATCAGGAAGTTTTGAGGAGCGTGGAACCACCTCTTAGTGGCTGATGTTCTCAGGTCCACCCTGACCCGGGGTGGTAGCACGTGTTAGGGTCCCAGCTATGGGCAAATAGTTGACACCCAAACTGGGGTCAAAACACTATGCAAGTGTAAAAATAGGTTTTAATACATGCCAGAAATACTTTGTAAAAAAAAAAAATATTACCAGCAATACAGTTTTCGAAAAAAGATATTACCAACTATAGTTTATTTTGAAAGAAAATATTACCAGCAATAAAAAGCAGAATAACCACTGAGGTATCCTGTAAAAGAAACCAAACTAAACAAATAATTAAAATTTAGATTTCTGGTTTTCAGTAGGATCGTAAAGGGTTGCTTAGCCCTTGCTTGCCTTAGAGTCAAATCCTTAGATAAAAGTTTAGTTTGAAGAGGAACAAATACATAGACATTTGTCAAGGTTTACACTAGAGTCAAAAAGAAGAAGAGGTGCGCTTTGTACTTTAGTTAAAACGTTAGACATAAATTCCAAAAAAAATGCCTTAGTAGTGTTTATATTTGAATTTGGTTGTGCTGGTTGGTAAACGGTTGTCGGTTAGCAACTCGAGGGGAAAATAAATCGTTAATTTCACTGTGAATTTCAAACGAGTTTCGTTGCATTCTCTTTCGCACAATTACATTCGGAAAAGGTATGAATCCAGATCACAACATGGGTTAACTATGAGGAATGACTCCGCCTTCTTGCCTTGAGGTGGCAAGTAAACCTAGAAGTAAACCACTGAATTTAAAAACAGCAGCAAGATTGATGGGCCCCGTCAGGTTATCTTGGCTGCCGTACTACCAATTAGCTACGAGACACAAGACGTGGTGATAGCAGCGTTTGTAAGTCTTTCCCAGGAAAAGGCCCCTTGCCTTGTTTTTTTTGTTGTTGTTTGTTTTGTTTTTTTAAGCGATAAATCTTCCTTCTCTACAAGACAAGGAAATAAGTCGGTCCATTCTAAGTCCCGCCGACAGTGCCGTTAACAGAGAATATAGTTTTTATTTCAGCCCAAACACACACATGTAAGTCTTTGTTTGTTTGTTTGTTTGTTTGTTTGTTTGTTTCTTTCTTTCTTTCTTTCTTTCTATCTCCACTATATACGATCAAAATAAGAAAAAATAGGATTAATTTATAAGCATATGTCATATTTCAGTAATAAACTTTATGAATAAAGACAAAAGGAAAACATTGCTTTACGAACACATTTCGTCCTTCGATGGACTTTATCAAAGCAAATGTAATGATTTTATTTTGCAACATGTATTTATTGATAGAAAAGATATCCTTAGATTTTCACAATTTTTACATTGAATGCAGAAAAATATTCTCAATTCTAACTTTGAGAGTCAGGTTAACTATGGAGGATGGTAATTGATATAATTTAATTCCTAAAAAACGAAAGTGAGGAAATGTTGTAATTTTTTTATTTTTTTATTTGGTTATATATTTTTATTTATTTACCGTATATAATCGTGCATCAGCTTACTTTATATATTGCGCGACCCCTGAATTTTTATTTTTTCCTATAGCTTCTGTATAATGAGACCCCATCTTCTGAGTACTACAAGTTGTCAAAGATTTCTGTACAAGGCATCTTCCTGGATATATCTTATAGCATTCTTTTTGTACGAAACTACCCAAAAAATGGCGAGAAACACGACTTACCATAAAATATCTGATAAGAAGATTTAGGTCCTATAATTTTGTTTTCGTCCATCCCTTACTACGGTAGATCATTTACCCGGGGCCTGCATTCTACGTAGCTTAAATGCTTCTCTTTTGTCACTACATGAAGAGCAAAACCACACAGACCTTCCAGAAAGATCTACCTGTGTATACTGCAAAGATTTTTAACCTTGTCAAAAACTTATGTGTGTATAGTGAGACCTACTATTTTTTGAGCGAAAATCTTGTCATAAATTTCGCACTATATTCGAGTATATATGATAATTTTGGCTTGATTAATATTGTTGTTAGTCAATTTTAACTTGATAAATTATTTATGTCTTTAATTCATATGATTGTATCTTCAGTTTGCAGCCAAACATAAACTGAACTCACGAAAAAAATGTTCAGACAATAGATTTATCTATATACTCAGTAAGAATCGTATACAGTAGAAAGCACACATCGAGAAAAAAGGTACCTGTACACACATGTACACACACAGATAATATTTTTGGTCTTATTAATTTACATTTTTTCTTCATATTAATTCTGTTATCTTGTATCGTAATTCACAGGTCATAATTCTGTGCGTGATTGAAGTACGACAAAGAGAAAGAGTGGAATTCATAGCGCTTCTCCTTAGAAGATTGTTCTATCAGAACAGGTCTTCGAAATCGCAGCCAAGGAGCCTGAAACCAATTATGTTTGTTTTTGGATAATTTTCGTATAATTTCTCATATTATAGTTTTAATTACGTAAATTGAATGTTTAATTTCATTCATTTGATTTCTTTTATGTCTCTTAGATCATTGTTCAAATTTATCGTAAATCTTAGGTCGTAACTCGTCGATCATTTACTAGGAAGCGTTGACGTAAAATAGAGAATAATCTGCCACATGATTTGAACTTCCATGATTTACAATCATCAATACTAACGTATGGACATACATACATACATATATACTAAATAATGAAATTGATCCGTGAATTTGAAAGGATTAAAATAAAATAAATAGCCATAATATGCCCATATTATTCAAACAAATATTCTTGAATATATATATATATATATATATATATATATATATATATATATATATATATATATATATATACATGCTTCATTAAAAACGACAGACCAGGTACTACGGTTAAGCTTTTTTATTTAATATTTCTTTTGACTTAGTTGGTGTGTTGTTATTTTTGAGGATAAGGTTGGCTGTCTTAAATTTTTTACAATAGATAATAAATTTGATTTTTTTATTCGGATCAATAGGAGTAGTATATTTCTTTATAATATGCCTTAGAGAAGATTCATCTTGTTTGTAATTAATATGCATTTGGTTTTTGTAATAAATGTGTATGTGATTTTTAGTTGTGTGTTCGCTATCGTTATTACTTGCTTTGGGGAGTAATAGTCTAATTTGTTGGTCTATAAGGTAGTTAGGGAAACCGTTGTTGATTAGTGTTTGTTTAACGTTACTAAGTACTTTGGGAAAGAGTAGTCAAGAAGATGAGTTCTGGTGTGCTCTATTTAGAAAGTTTTTTATTACTGCTATTTTGTACCTAAGTGGGCATTCGCTTTTGAAATTAAGGTGGCACGAGTTTTTGCTTAAGTCAAAGTTGCAAAGAACGAAGATTATCTATGAGTTCAAATTCCCCTTAAGGAACTGTGTTCCTGATCAAACCGGACTCATAAATAATTACATCGGTTACACAACCACATGCTTATCCAGACGTCTTACGTTACACCTATCTGATCACAGCTCCATTAGAACCCATTTAAACACACACATAAATTTACCCGATTCCATTAGGAACATGCTGGTAGAAAACACAAATATATTAATAGCATCCACCTGCAAAAAAGACTAAAAATAATGGAAGCTTTAATAATAAAAAAGAAAAAGCCAACTCTTAACAATATTAACTACGAACAAGGCCACAATGTGCTAAGCGTATTCGGAAATTAAAAACATCCCTACCACACACTAAGACATAGGCAGAACGCACACACTCAATTAAGCTGAAAAATCGAATCATCCTTGATAATGGCTAAACGACTTGCCGAAAGCGCTCGGAAATATAAAACATTTGGACAGTTCTTACACACGCTTTATCCAGAAAAGAAAGTTCTTTTCAGAACACAATAAAAATTAAATAAAAAGCTTAACCGTAGTACCTTGTCTGTCGTTTTTAAGGAAACATGCATAAAGGAAGGATTGCTGCCTAAATATATATATATATATACACACATACATATATATAAAACACACACACACACACACACACACATATATATATATATATATATATATATATATATATATATATATATATATATATATATATATATATATGAATAGAACGAGTAGAGTATACTTCAACGTGCGTAACATATAATTTAAAAAAGCCTTAATACAAAGTAGATTATTATTAATCATTTTAGGATATTACAACAAACACATGTAAAAAAAGGAGCTAAGTTTGCATTTGAAATCAAATTAATCGTTAACTCGCCAATAATTTACAATCGCCTGACAGAAATTGTTCTACGTCTCATACATATTTTTTTTTGTAAAATACTAATACATATATATGTGTGTGTGTATACACACACACACACACACATATATATATATATATGTATATATATATATATATATATATATATATATATATATATATATATATATATATATATATATATATATATATATATATATATATATATATATATATTATATATAAATATATATATATATTCAATATATATAAATATATATATATTCAATATATATATATATTCAATATATATAAATATATATATATATATTCAATATATATAAATATATATATATATATATTCAATATATATAAATATATATATATATTCAATATATATAAAATATATATATATATATATATATTCAATATATATAAATATATATATATATATATATATTCAATATATATAAATATATATATATATATATATATATATTCAATATATATAAAATATATATATATATATGTATATATTCAATATATATAAATATTTATATATATATATATTCAATATGTATATATTTATATATATATATTCATTACATACAACCTGGATGTGGACCCGGCTACAACGTGTGATTGCGGCAGAAGATTTAACGGTTTACGCGGTTTACGTATCCATAAGGCACGCTGGTGCAAACAACGTAATTCTCCTATCGGAGAATGTAAATCGAGTGATGGGATTATGAATCTGGAATACACCCACAGCGTTCAGGATTCCATCGTTGAGCGACAGCACCCTGGAGAAATCCTAAGTAAACCAAGAATCCAGTGGCCAAAAGGTAACAGTAAGGCTGTTTGGACAAATCTTGACAAAGAGCTTTCTTTTATCCTTAATAACAATCTTAAGGGTTCGATAGGGCAACAGATCAGTTCCTTTTTGTAGTATAATTTACGACGTTTGTTTTGAATGGTTTGGATCAGTAGTGGAAAAGAAAGATAAAAAAGAGGAAAAACGACCAAATCGACGACAAATCCAGAAAGGAAAGTTACGGTCAGAACAAAGATCACTGAAGCGCCGTTTTAAAGAAGCTCCAAATCATGAGAGGGCAGGCCTTCAAGAACTCATGAACGATATCAGAAGGAAGATTCTAGTGATATCCAGAGCTGAAAATCAAAGGAAGCGTCGGAAGAAAAAGCGGCAGTCTCGGAGATCTCTCTTGATAAATCCGCATGCTTTTACTAAAAAACTCTTCGTGGAAGCAAAGAGCGGCAAGCTTGATATCCCAAAGGAGGAGTTGGAGAATCACTTAAAGAAGACGTATTCAGATAATATGCGTGATATACCAATCCCTCTTATAAAAGATTTACCAAGACCTCAAGATCCGGCAGTTATGTTTGATCATAGTGGGATAAAATTAAGTCAAGTCCGAGATTTTGTCCGAAAGGCACGCGCTGGTAGTGCTCCTGGAATGAATGGGATATCATATAAACTATATAAAACTGCCCATGCGTTCTTAGGAAACTTACTGTCCTCCTTCAGCGGGTTTGGAAGCAGAATATTGTACCACAAGAATGGTGTTTGGCTGATGGGATTTGGATACCTAAAGAGATGGATTCAAAAGGCATTTCCAATTTTCGCCCCATATCCCTCCTTAATGTAGAAGGAAAAATATTTTTTGGAGTCCTCGCTCGTCGCATGACAGATTTTCTTATAGGAAATGATTACATCAACACATCTGTCCAGAAGGCTGGGATACCTGGCTTCCCTGGTTGTCTGGAGCATGCACAAATGATATGGAACTCCATACTATCAGCCAAAAGAAAAAAAACAGAACTCTATGTAGTATGGCTTGATCTTGCCAATGCATATGGGTCAGTCCCACATCAATTAATAGGAATGGCTCTTGACTTTTCAATTTCCTGGCAAGATTAGGGTAATCATAATGAAGTATTTCGACTCAGCTTTCATGAAATTCACCGTTAAAAATTATACTACCAAGTGGCAACCACTTGAGATCGGTATCATGATGGGCTGTGTGATTTCCCCGCTTCTTTTCGTTTTGGCCATGGAACTGATTTTACGAGGCGCATCAACCACAGCCAAAGGAGTGATGACTGAAGAACAGCTAGTCCTTCCTCCTTCTAGGGCTTTTATGGATGATATCACAATTCTCGTCTCTTCTAAAATTGATGCCAATAACCTGTTAGAAAAGTACCACGATCTTTTCATATGGGCGAGAATGAAGGTTAAGCCCAAGAAAAGTCGAAGCCTGTCATTAGTTAGGGGATCTGTTAAGGAGATTCACTTTAAAATTGGTGATGACACGATACCAACAGTTAAGGAAATGCCAGTAAAGAGCCTCGGACGGCTATATACAATCCCACTGACTGATCGACATCGGGGTACGGAGGTTCATAAATCAACTCTAAAGGGTCTAATTTCGATCGATAGAACCTTTTTGCCTGGCAAAATGAAAGCCTGGTGCTATCAACATGGTCTATTACCCCGCCTTTTGTGGCCTCTGCAAATGTATGAAATTGCATTATCTCGTATTGAGCGAATTGAGCAAGTGATCAATAAGTACTTGCGTAAGTGGCTTGGAGTTCCACCTTGTTTTTCGATAGTGGGCCTATATAACAACTCCGGACATCTGCAGCTCCCTATACATTCATTGTTGGAGGAATTCAAGGTTGGGAAGGTACGCCTTCATATGATGATGAGAGACTCAGCTGATGATTTCATACGGAAGGCGCATCCAGAGATTAAATCTGGTACAAAGTGGTCAGCTGCAGAGGCCACACAAGAAGCAGAAACCAGCCTGCGAATCAGAGATATCATGGGCGTGATTCAGAAAAATCGGGCTGGATTGGGTAACACGACACACAAATACTTCTCCAAGGAGAATGCAAAGGGAAAAAGGCGTATGGTAGTTGAAGAAATCAAAATGTTCGAAGAGGAGCATAGAATAGCTACTGCTATTACTCAAGCAAAACAGTGTAAGTGGACAACATGGAATGATATCGAGCCCATTAAACTTTCGTGGAATTCATTAATTGCGATGGAACCATTGGCGATATCTTTCCTTCTTCGATCTACATACGATCTTCTCCCAAATGAAACAAATCTCAAAATGTGGGGATACACAGATACAGATCTCTGTTTTTCGTGTCAAAAAGACTGAGGTACCTTGCGTCATGTGCTTTCTGCTTGTCCACATTCGCTGCATATGTACACGTGGTGACACAACAAGGTATTAGAGGTGATAAGGGATCTAATAAGAACACAATGTGAGACAGCAAATCAACAGCTTGTGGCAACCAAGGAAACTAAGATTGAATTCCATAAGGAAGGGGAATGCCCTGCAAAGAAAAAAACAAACAACCCCCAATATAAAGCTGCTGAGGGTGCCAGTGATTGGAAGGTTTTAGTGGATCTAATGATATCCTTAAAATTTCCAATACACATCGCACAGACAGACAAGCGTCCCGACATTGTGTTGTGGTCTGACTCTAAAAAGACTGTCTTCCTAATAGAACTAACAGTCCCTTGGGAAGAGAACAGGGTGGAGGCGCACGAACTAAAGAAAAACCGGTACGAGTCACTGCGTGCCGAGTGTATGGAAAATGGTTGGACGTGTCACGTGATGCCTATTGAGATTGGGTGTCGTGGGTTCCTGGGACATTCGGTCATTTCCTTCCTTTCAAAAATAGGCATCACTGGCCGTTGGTTGAAAAGCGTTTCGCATCGCCTTCAAAAAACTGTTCAACACGCGTCAAGTTGGTTTTGGTCGAGATCAAAACAAGCAAATAGAATGCGCGCAACATCACGACCTAATATGCGCAAGTGAGATATTTTCGTGGTCGTTTATAACGACTTTTACGAGCGCGTCAATAACAGCAAACGCGTTCAAGAAACTTTCATTGCAGATAGATTTTACTTAAAGGAACAATTAGTTAGCTTATCTTCATACCCTGCCTGGTGGCAAACGCTGCTGGTGGCGCTAGGGGTGGCGGTCCCGCCATAGCCACCGAAACCGTGAGATCACCCCTGGTCGGCGGCTGATGAAGACAGGGTATCGCACGTGCTAACACACGTTGTATGTTAAAAAAAAAAAAAAAAATATATATATTCAATATATATATATATTTATATATATATATATATATATATATATATATATATATATATATATATATATATATATATATTCATATATATATATATATATATATATATATATATATATATAAATGTATGTATATAAAAAAAGAACAGTAAGATATATAATCCGGTGTTCTTATAGATAATTTTATTTTTACAAAATACTGCTCAATGTAAATTTACAGACCATTAATATTATAAATTAATTGATTTAAAATATATTTTTTGCGCTACACAGTTCTAACCATGTTTCAAAAATGGAAGCTAAATGTCCAGAATTTAATTTTGTAATTAAATTAAAGACATTAGTTCCATTTTATCCTCAAGCGAATTCGCATGAGGATGAACGGGAACTAATGTCTTTACTTTAATTACAAAATTAAATTTGAAGCTTTTAGCTTCCATTATTGAAACATGGTTAGAACTATGTAGCGAAAAAAAACATATTTTATATCAATTAATTTATAATATATATATATATATATATATATATTCAATATATATATATATATATATATATATATATATATATATATTCATATATATATATATATATTCAATATATATATATATTCAATATATATATATATTCAATATATATATATATTCAATATATATATATATATTCATATATATATATATATATATTTTCAATATATATATATATATATTCAATATATATATATATTCAATATATATATATATTCAATATATATATATATTCAATATATATATATATATTAAATATATATATGTATATATATTCAATATATATATATATATATATTCAATATATATATATATGCAATGTATATATTTTCTATATATATTCAATATATAAATATTCTATATAAATTGAATATATATATATTTAATATCTATATTCAACCTATATAAATATATATATATATATATATATATATATATATATATATATATATATATATAGATAGATAGATAGATAGATAGATAGATAGATAGATAGATATTGAATATATATATATAAAAATATTTTAAAGCTTACAAGTCGACGAATTAATTTCTTGTTGGGTGTAGAAATTTACCTTAGTTGACATGTAGTTGATATTCTCATTTTATTTAAAGAAGAAATGCATGAAGTACAAAGAAATCTTTGAAAAATCTCTGTACTTAAGTTCACATACGAACTTAACAATGAAAATAAAATCCTGTTTCTTGATATATTGATAGAGACTAATATTTATCATTTACTACCTCCTCATATAAAAAAGCAACTGGCATAAACACGTGAACTCTCAAGTATAAAAGTGAATATCCTAACTATTGCAAAATATTTATTATAGTCAACTTAATAAACCGCGCAAAAGATTTTCTATACTGAATTAAAATACATTAAACAAACCCTCATATATAATGAATTTCCTAATAACATCGTTGATGAACAAATTCGAGAAGCTATTGTGAATATTAATATAATTAAAAAGGAACATAATACCTCATGAATTAACTCTAAACATATCAAACTACTATACCGTAATAAAATACATTCTAACTATAAGCAGGAAGAAAATTTTCTAAAAAGACTCATAAATACTAATATATCTCCCGAGCAAAATATAAAACTGTTTATATATAGTATACTAAATTTAATACAAACAATCTAGTCGTCCAAAAACAATTCTTCTCCGTCAACTAGCATCTTACAATATATATATAATATATTTTATATATATTCAATATATATTTAATATAAATGCTCAATATATATATTCAATATATATATATATTCAATATGTAAGCAAATATATGGATATAGATCCGACAGTACAAACACACACACACACACACACACATATATATATATATATATGTAAAAGCTACAGTTTAAAATATTGAACTCCACACCCCCGAATTAGTATGGGATGAACTTGACAGAAGAGGAAAAAAATAAAAACGAGCTCTTATAGTCACTGAAAAAAGAATGAAATCATTTATCAAACTTATACTTTGAGAAACTTTGGAAACAAATACCAAAACTTTGTGCTGCAGTAATTAAGGCAAAAGGATATTTTGACAAGAGCAAAATTCAATTATATATATATATATATATATATATATATATATATATATATATATATATATATATATATTTGTCATAATGAAATTTCTACTAAAAACGTCACTTTTTTTAAACAAAGTATAAAGATTTTCTCTTATTTAAAATACAAAACAGCTACTTTTGGGGCAATTAAAAAAATACCAGGAGTGTCCTTCTAAGTTTTTAACGTTAGTATGTATATATATATATATATATATATATATATATATATATATATATATATATATATATATATATATATATATATATTTCAATATAATTATTTGTCGTCATCTCATAATATATATTATGCATGTCTTTACACATAACTCTCTATATATATGTATACATATATTTACATATATATACATACATAAATAAATAAATACATATATACATACATATATATGTGTTTGTGTTCACTTATGTATACAAGCATAAATTTCAATATATAAGTATGTATTTATCTGTAGTGCATATTGCGCAAGCGATCTTTGCCGAAACGCATGACGTGAGCTGAAGTCACGAGAGCTGAGTCCGAGAAAAACGCCTTTCTGACGGAACACTCGGAGTAAGATGATGCGTAACAATAGGGTAGATTTTGTTCCTATCTTTGCTTCAGCATTTCGTGACCCTTAATCTATTCAACAGGATATGTTTACTTACGGATGATTGGGTCAAGGTTTCCAGAAGAGAACATGCGCGCCGCAGGAGATGATCACTTTTTTTAGAAAACGCGTTCTCACGAAACGGAGTTAGGCGGTCGGGATCTCATTCTGAAAGTAAGGGAGATAACTCATTTTGTGTTATAAATTCTAATTATTTTTAATATCTCGTGTCTAACAAAACGTAATTATTCTTCGTATAAATGCTGATAACAGCGGAAGTATTAGCATTTCTAATTCAATGAACAGGCAGATCGGCGAGTTCATGTTAAGTACGAATTCCTTCTTGTTGAAGGGCGGAATTCATCTCCCCTCTTCAGCTCCCTTGAGGTAGCAACCAATCTTAGAAGATTAAAACACGGAATTAAAAACAACTTGATATTTTCCCTCAGACTAACATCTCTTATATAGACCACTGCTGTTATGGCTGATGTGGACTCCTCCGAACTGAATGAGTTACGGAACTCCAGACGTATTAACACAAAATGAACAACATGACAGGCTTTTAATGAGGTCTGTATATCATGTAAGTTTCTATTAAAAGCTTGTCATTTTGTTCATATTGTGTTAGTAATTGTCTCGACTTCAGTAGCTCATTCAGGTCGGAGGGGTCTGTATATCATATCGGGTGGAGGCACGATGGAGTTATGGATAGCGGCTTGGAGTGAGGAATCAGAGAGCCGAGTTCGAATTCCAATCGAATCCATTCACTTACGTGCTAATAACCTTGGAAAAGGTATGAATACTCTTCTTCATGGGTAAATAGTAGGACAGACCGGGTTCTATATCCTTGTATGGTAAATGGTCTACCACGGAAAGATATTGGCAACTTACTGCGGGAAAAAAATCTGCCTCGCCAGTCATGTATCGAAAGATACAAGCTCGCCTAAGCGTGTATCCCACGTGGCACATAACTGATTGATATCATATGGGAGTTTGGAGAAAATATAACTTTTTATTTTTAAATTCATGTTTCTGATTATCACTTATTAACTTTTTTGGTTTTAATCGAAAATTGAATGGCGGATATTAATATTCCTCTCTCGCTATTAATTTGAGAAAGTCATTGTAAGAAGTTACTTTAGATTTTGGAAATAATAAATAATAATAAACTTGTTTAAAATTGTATTTTATTTGGAAGTGACTTGGCACTGGCATGATTTATGATAAAATATATATATTCGTCAATATGTCTTTCCCCATGAGTTGGGCACGAGAAAGTATGATTTTTCTTTTTTAAATTCACAAATCTGATTATCAGCTATGAAATCTTTTGACTCTGATGGAAAAATTAATTGTGAATAGAGATTTTACTTTCTCACTATTAACTCAAGAAAATTAAGGTAAGAAGTTACTTTAAAGTTAATAATAATAATAATATTCTTTAGCACTTTAAGTTTAACTTAAAGTTTAACTTAGTTAAAGTGCAAAACAATATCATTATTATTATTTTTTTAAATTTAAAGTAACTTCGTACCTTAATATTATATATATATATATATATATATATATATATATATATATATGACACACACATACATACGTACATACATACATACACACACACACACACACACACACACACACACACACATATATATTGTTTTCAATGCTGTAGGATCAAAAACAAGACCTACAAAAGGATGGATGAACTCTTGACCAGTCAACAGCCAGCTAACTAATGGTGGTGTCTCAATTAATCACTGTGGAGAAGACCATTGGAAATAACTATATTGGCAATCTCAAGAAAACCCATGACTTTTAACAATCAAATTATGAAAGATAGTTGCATGAAGAGAGGTGTTCAGCCTACTGTGATTAACTCCTCACCCATTAAGGAGCGACATGTGCAACAGGTATCATCTAGCAACTGTTAACAATTTTTTTTTTAAATTCACAAATCTGATTATCAGCTATGAAACCTTTTGACTATGATGGAAAACTGAATTGTGAATAGAGATATTCCTCTCTCGCTATTATCTCGAGAAAGCCAAGGTAAGAAGTTATTTTGAATTTAAATAATAAACATAAAAATAGTCCTCAATGTAGGACATTACGTTAGGTTGCATCGGCCCCAACGCCCCATTAATTACTGGGATAATATTATTATAAACACCGCACATTCTGTCACTTCCAATCCAGAAGTCAGTTCCTTTTCCTCGAGAGAGAAAGCCGTCTTCTGTTAGCAACTTCCTTTGAGATGTGGTATGGAGAGATTAAATCACTAGTGCCCATCTCTTCACCTCTGTGCTTGTAAATGCGCATAGCATAGTCTCGGAAAAGATTAAACAGACTGGGGCTCTTATTTCCTGAATATGATTATCAAGATCAATACGGCAGTAAACATGGCAGTTGTCACATTTCTACTGTCGTATCGATCTTTGTTGTTAAAGTCGAATATATAAGAGACTTGGATCAATGCCAATAAATAAATAAACCTTCCAGGAATGCAATTGACCAGATCGATATTAATATTTGATAATATTTACGGGCATCCTCGCAACGAAATGTATAACTACTACAATCAACAAATAAAGCTTCGATATGGCAACGCTTTCGGAACAATCTCCATTCAGAATAAAACCCGTTTCTACGGACATATTTTGAGAATATCATGGGATAGAACAACGAGAAAGTTTTAAGGAAAATAACAACTATGGAGGCTATTTATACTTAACATAAGAAAGAGTCGGATGAAATTATGATGAAAGAAGGCTTGGATAATTTAAAACTCCCAGGACATAGAAAAGACAATTGAAGCAAGGTTAAATAGTAACCTGATGAGTTTGTGTGAATGGATGGCAGAACGGGAACAAGGAGGGGGTGATAGATATCAATGCTCGTTAAGAAAAAGAAGTTGAGAAGAGACATAACTGTTCAAATACTTCTCTATGTCTAAGAACATTTTTGCTTAAATTTTTTTCGCTGCATTTTTTGCTATTCCACTGACTCTTCAGATTTTGTGTCTTCTAATATTACACTGCTCAGTTATATTTCTGGATCAGCCTGATTTTCAGTATCCCCATGATGTGGGCCCAAAGTCTGGACCACGGAAGGAAAACACGGAACACGGATTAGAGGTAAGAAAGATATATTAAACAAAAAGGTTACAAAGATAGTGTAAGTGTAAGCGGAGCTTACTATGTGCTAGTGGCCAATATTGGTAGTCGTACGCGACTGATACTACTGTATCAGAACTCACACTCTCTCTCTCTCTCTCTCTCTCTCTCTCTCTCTCTCAGAGTGTTATACCGCATAATTTATATAGTCCTGGAAGAGTCCATGCTGTAGGTATGTTACGGTCTCACAACACCCCAATACATAACCCGAAACTTGGACTGTCTCTTTTTCTGACAGCCATGCATTTTAACTTCTTATAGTGAATAGTTAATTCTTAATACTTGTTTTTCTTTACAATCTTATCTAAGAGTTCCTTCGATGCCATTCACGTAGCTAATGCTGTTAAAATAATGTGTATAAATACGAGCAGGTTTTCTTTAGTTCTCTTAAGATAATATTGCTGTATAAGTTAAATAAATCCGATAGTGCAAAGTAGACTTGTCTTACTCCTCATTCTATTTTTATGCGTATAATGAACTCATTTTCTAACTGTGTGCCGGTTGTTTGTTCACAGAAGAGGTTACGGATTACTCGATTATCTTTCAAGCTCTACTAGTATTTCAAATAGTTCTTTGTGCCGTCATAATATAGAATTTGTCGTTCTGGTGACTTTCCCTAAGTCAAATTCTGCTACGATTATAAATCTGTCAACACAACAGAGGAGAATAAGTTAAGATTTAAGATTAGGCAGAAGACAAAAAAAACTTACCTAAAAAAAAAAACAAAAAAAACAAAAAAAAAAAACGTATTGCTTGTTGGGAATATATCATATTTCTAAAAGGCAATATATTTGATAGGGTCAGTTGACAGTCAAAATCCTGCAAAAAAAACAAAAAAAAAACGAATCAAAATAAGGAAACAAAAAAAAAAAATAGGAAACAGAAGAAGTATGCAACGCTTTCTTTATATTAGCCCCTGAACTGACGAATCAGCATTTGGCGAGAACGTGATATTTCCTGGAAAAATATAAAGTTGCTCCCTCCAAAATTTTCGAGGGAGAATTTTAGCTTCGGAGGCTGCAAACATTATTATTAGGAGGTTTCTCTGACTCACTTCAACCTCGCCGTCACTGACAAGTAGCCGGCAAGATTTCCCTACTAGAGACAATAAAATTAGCCGATGCTGACCATATGTTCTGCGCAATTTAATACTACAAGTAAAACTTTATCCTGGTGAAAAAGACAGCTGATTTGAGTTTCCGTGAGAAACAGTGTAACTTTGGTGTATTGATTTGAAAACAGCCATGGAAGCGAACACAGCGACGCAACCGATACCGCTCAACCCGGATTGACTAGTTTGTGCTATATACGTGATCATATATTATATCGTGACTATGCCGCACAAGCTATATTGATTACAATCCTAATTATTAATTCAGTTATGTGGCATATCAAACAGATTATCCGATTTCAGAAACTACATCAATGAGACAAATATTGGCTTCAGTAAATTACTTACGATAATGTTTTAACTGCTATAATGTCGGCCAACAGATAACCGTTGTCAAAAGATGACAAAGCAATTGCTGAGCTGTATTTCACCCACATTACTAATACCATTAGATTTAAATCTACTTATATTTAATACATCCACTATTAATTAGTTCATAAACGTAGCTAACAGTTTAGATCAACTTCAGCAAAATGAATAATAATAATAATAATAATAATAATAGCCGGCTCCTCGTTTCCTGGCATATACATTTGCTAGAACGGCTAGTCAATCAGGCACATTTGTGTATGCTCAAAATCCACTCTGTCAACCTGAGGTTTATACTGGATGTGAGCGGACCTTAGTTACGGTTTCTGGGGGGAGAGAGCGTAATTTAGAGTTTTGAACAAGCTCCGTACACTAAAAAACTCAGTAATAATAATAATCTGACAAATAATAATGACAACAACAGAAAAGGCGTTTCATAATCCTTAGAGATGCAATGTCTTTAAGTTAAATAAATCCGATAGGGCAAAGTAGACTTGTCTTACTCCTCATTCTATCTATAAATGCGATTGCGATTATCCATGTCACGCTAATTTTTCTTGTAAACAAACATTCCCAGCAGAATGATGATTTGAGCTGGCACTCTTACTTAATAATTTAAATAAATTCCCACTGGCATAACTTTTCCAGGGGAAACTGGATTTGTTACTGTTATGGGGTCCTCCCCTTTTTCATATAAGTGGACTCGACCAAAGTGTTACTTGGACTGCTGCCGTTAAATACCCAGAGTCAGTCAGAGTAGTCAGATATTAAGAAGACTGAGTGATTGTGATTGAGTTGGAGGTAGAGTAATAGTGTGAGGTAACCGCTTGTAGAAGTCAATTACAAGCACATAGACTCTAAGGAAGTCATACTTCGAGACTGTATATATCTATATGTTATTGCTACTAACCGCGTTCCTGGATTTACTGACAGTATTACCCTTTGTATTATTGTGTAAAAACATTTTATTTCTTATCTTTAATTCTTGCGTTTGTCATTCATTGGAGACCGAATTTCAGCTCGGAATCCACAACAGTTACAAAAGAGAATTAGAGATAAATTTAAAATAAGAGTTCTAATATAAACGTGATACACACAAATTTGCAAAATTTACCACTACTACTTTATCCAATATCTGATGAACATTAATATGAAAAACTTTTTTCTATCTAAAGGCTGTTTACAGTATTGGCTGAAACTATCAAGTACCAATTTATTGGTTTGGTCGTCATATTATTATCGTTAAATTTCCTATCGTTCATTGCCCCATTTGCCATGTCCTGTCAGGCATTATAAATGTCTTCAATTCCGCAAACCAAATACACATCGCCTAAATTTCTAAAAGAACGGATTAATCCCCAATTATAAGAAGGCAGAACATATGGTTGTCAGCAAGAAGAACAACACTAGTTTGGGAAGTACGAAATGAAGATGTGGAAAATTAAGCAAGTACAGAAATTTCGATATCAGAGAAATGTCTCAAAAGAGGTCGGAGAATGTACTAGCGCTTTGGAATAGTGAAAGATGCCTATCAAAAGGTAAGCAAAGTATTAAGAAACAGGAGAATTTCGTTCGAAACAAATAAAGTTTGTTAATTGTTACGCTATGTCAGTCTTACTTTATGGAAGTAAATGGTGATGAAGAAGTGAGTTGAAGAAAACAGAAAAAAATGGATCTACAGAAGGATTCTGAGAATACCATGGACTGAACATGTGAGTAACGACGATATTTTAAGGAAAATGGAAAGAAAATTGACGATTAAACTTACGATCAGAAAGATACAGTTGAAATGTATATGACACAAAATGAGGTAAGGCTTGGAAAATCTGACACCCACAGGGTATATTGAACGCAAGAGGGACAGAGAAAAGCAGAGGGGGTGTAACTTCCATGAGGAGCGTGTTTAATTGTTTGGCAGAACAGGGATTATAGATAACGATAAGTATACTAAGGGATCCAAAGGAGAGCAAATTGTAGAGAGGCATCTTCTTCAACGTCTTGGATGGACACCGAACATAGAAGAAAGACACATGTCCCAAAAATGTGCACATTTTACAAATGGATCTAAATAATAAATTGCAAAAGGATTTTTTAGAATAATATTCACCATAAGGAAGATCCAAAAGCCAATCAAGATAGATGGTTACAGAATAAGAAGCACAGTTTACAGATGAAGTGAAGATATCGGTTAACCCTAGAATTGAAGAGGTTAAGATTCTCATCATCTGGGAGATATCCTCTTGGAAGTCGGTTCCACAAAGCAGCAGTTGGTAGGGAGAAGTTGCTCGAGTGATTTGACATCTCATCAATGGAATTCAAAATGAATGAGGTTGGTCCGTTATATTGTACGTGGAATGGCGGTCCTTAGCCGTGAAGCTTAAAATTGGTTCTGTAGTAAAATCGTAAGGAAATAATAAATAAAAAATAATTTAAAATACAACATCTATTCCTAATGCAGAAACTTGCCCCCCATAGACGTAGTGGATAACATCATTCCTAAAAGTGAAGATAAAAGGTCCATTATCATCATCATCATCATGGAGGCTGAAATATCGCATGAGACGAATCCAAACACCACCAACAGCCTCAGAATAACCAGCAACAAAAACACCACCAATTTCACTCAGGACTTCAACCATTTTGTTTCCCATACTTCATCTACATATCATCTCTCTGCAGGATGTAGATTGATCATGTGTCTTCACAACTTCCTGTCCTTTGTAGCTCTTAATAAAATTTGTCTTTTCACTATCTTCCCTAATATCTGTTCTGCAGCCATTTCCACAAGCTTGTTAAATAGATTACTCGCAGCATTTCTTTGTCCATCTTGCCTTTAATCTACCTCGTGAGTATCAAATTTTCCAACTGTTGTGATGATATAACCCAACTTCCCCATTTACGATAATGGACGGACTGGTTGCCGATTAAGTACGACCACAGCGGACAGTCGTCAAGTCTTCGTTTGTTAACCCCTATTGAGGTTAGCATACTCCCGACTCTGTCTCTGTACTTGACACACCTACATTCGATTATAAACCTATTATTGAAAACCAACACTCGGGTTACTTTGTTTATTATATCTTGCACGAGATATAACACCAACCTATCTTTCCTCATTAGGCTCGCTAGAAATCTCAACCGATATTGAGTATAAGTATCATTTTTGTCTCAATTTTATCTAAAATTTTCTCTTCTATTCAGTCCATGGCATTCTCTGCATATCTTCTGTAAAACCAAATTTTTGCCGTCCTAGGTAAGACGATAAACTACATTCGCGTCCTGGTAAGATGATAAATTACGTCCAACAGCAAGGCCTCTGAGCAGGAGGTTTGAGGAGCGTGAAACCACCTCTTAATCGCTGGTATTCATATGCCGTAAAACAAAGTAACCCATTGAGGTTGATATGCCGTAAAACAAAGTAACCCATTGAGGTTGATATGCCGTAAAAAAAATAAACCATTAAGGTTGATATGCCGTAAAACAAAATAACCCATTGAGGTTGATATGCCGTAAAACAAAGTAACCCATTGAGGTTGATATGCCGTAAAACAAAGTAACCCATTGAGGTTGATATGCCGTAAAAAAATAAACCATTAAGGTTGATATGCCGTAAAACAAAATAACCCATTGAGGTTGATATGCCGTAAAACAAAATAACCCATTGAGGTTGATATGCCGTAAAACAAAGTAACCCATTGAGGTTGATATGCCGTAAAACAAAATAAACCATTGAGGTTGATATGCCGTAAAACAAAATAAACCATTGAGGTTGATATGCCGTAAAACAAAATAAACCAAACCAAACCAAGCCAAAAAAAGAAAAAAAATTGTCGCCGCAAGTCTTTTCTATATCTGTGAGTTGATTGTCCAGCATTTATTGCCATATACGTGAACTGATATTAAATAAAAGTTGAAGTGCTGATTCCTTTGTTCCTGTTTTTTTAATATTTTAATTAAATTTTGAGAGGCATTTTTCGTTATCCCAATGTGCCTTCGCAAATCAGCACTGGGCCATATATGGCAGCCATACTCTAAGCGCGGACAAATGGTAGACATAGATATATAGGATAGATTCTGGAGAGAAAAAATGTCTAGTAAGACACAGAGAACCAACTTTCTTAACAGATGACCTAGCAATAGGTTCAGTATATTTCTATTCAGATGATAGCCCGATTAGACGCAACGATTCACTCTCCTGGATTTTAGCATCAGTCATGCCGATGGAGGGCAAAAAAGGGTATCTCATCATCATTGTAAGTTAATTAAAACCCAGCGACAATTACCGCAATATTTTACTATATTTCTATAGTTTCTAAGCTTGTCTGACTCAAACACTTATGGTAGGCATTCAGTGGATTAGGACGTTGACTTTCTGTTTGCGAAATTCATGTTCGAATATCACCATTATCAATTTATGTGCAAATGGAAAAATATACCACAGGTAAACGCAATCCTTCTAGGTGTAATTGGCTTAGCGTATTTTGTTTTACGATAGGTTATTTAATGTTAACAAGGGTTTTAGGATAGGTTCGTATGAATCGAATAATTATTCTTTATAAGAAATTAGTTTGATGATCAGGTTACATCGATGTTATTGCTGGTATTTTTTTTTTAAATATTGC
Organism: Acanthosepion pharaonis; assembly: GCA_903632075.3. NCBI lineage: Eukaryota > Metazoa > Mollusca > Cephalopoda > Sepiida > Sepiidae > Acanthosepion > Acanthosepion pharaonis. The sequence continues at coordinate 3,331,930 of CAHIKZ030001169.1, forward strand.
TGGTAATTTTTTTCCGAAAATGTATTGCTGGCAATGTTACTGATTTTTTTTATTTTTTCTATAAATTTATAAATTTTTCACCCTAATTTGGGTGTTAAGTATTTTCCCAGAGATGGGACCCTAACAGGTGTTACTACCTAAGGTCAGAGTGGACCTGGGAACAAAACCATTGAAGACGTGGTTCCACGATGTTCACAACCTCCTGATCAGATGCCTTGATTCCGGGTTTATCAGGACGAGCTCAGAGCAAGGAAGTTGTGGAGAATCTTGATCACCCACGTCTTGAAACATCACAGAACATAAAATAAGTTACTCTTCTGGCAGTTTGCAGTTAATTAGGAAGATTATCTTTCTTTAAGCACAGTCTGCAATCATGGAGCACGTAGCGAAAACCGAACAAGCAAGATAATAATCGTTATTTAGATACGCTTATGGAAATGTATTTATCAAATTTTCAAATCCAATTAAATTTCGTCTGTGAACCGAGGTTGACATTTTTCTTGAGAAGGAAGGATTTGGATGGAAACAAGGTAAGAACTTAAGTCGATGCTACTGATAAAGAAAAACGAATGCTTTCTTTAGATTTCTCGCAGACATCTACATTCAGGTTGAAAGATGTCTGAAACTTAAGCCTCGGAGAAAGCCAATATTAATACATCAAACTGGACCTAGGATTCCTTTTATTGTTGAATAGAATAAACAAAAAAAATTGCCTAGACCCAAAACGAAGAACCTATTTACGGATATGAAAAATCACATAAACTTAATAAATATATTACTGATTGTATATATCAGTGCTTATCAAATGTACAAATCTTCAAATTGTAATATATATATATATATATATATATATATATATATATATATATATATATATAGATAGATAGATAGATAGATAGATAGATAGATAGATATTAGTGGAAAATATACATACATATGCAAAATATATAAAAAAATTCCCATACATGTATATTTTCAAAAAAAATTTTCCAAGAGGAAGGATCCAGGTAGAACTCAATGTCTAGGACAGAGTAAGGATATAATAAAAGGCTTAAACACTAATATTCCATGGTCATATGACCATGGAATATTAGTGTTTTGCTTTTATTATATATATATATATATATAGATATATATATAGTCAGCCAGATAAACCTACCCAGGTTTCACCCTAAGCGGATCGTCGGGGAAAGCTTTCCTGACGATCCGGTTAGGTGAAACCTGGGTAGTTTTGTCTGGCTCACTAGGTTTATCTAGTTGTTCTACGGTTGTATTGAGCTCTTTTGCTAGTTAGTTGTTTACTCGTGTCGGGGTTTTTTTTTTTTGGGCTTCAAACCTGTATCTGTGCGATTTTTTTTCGACAGACTTTCATATTTCTAGCTCTTTCTTTTTTAAAAAACTTTTTTTTTTTCCCTTGAGACTGATTGGATTAATGGCAAATCAAAAATTCGAAGGTTTTTCGAAACGAGTATAGTTACCTATATATATATATATATATATATATATATATATATATATATATATATATATATATATGTAAAAAAAAAACAGACCACTTTAAGGTTCCATTATAATATTTTATTTCACCAGAGCCCTTTTAAAGGACACCGGATCATCAGATAGCACTTCCAAAAGATGAAACGAAAAAATGAAATGAAAATTGATAGATAGTGTAAGTTTTTGTAATTTAACAGAGAGGTTAATAAGGAGTGGTTAGAGAGACATGGTAGAGTTTAGAGAGGGTTTAATTTAATATTTCTCGCCATCATAATTAGTATTGCGGGAGGAGGAGTGACCAGACCTTCACCTATTTTAACTTAACGGAAGTGATGTATTGAAATGTGAGGGGAGAAGAGAGAAAAGAAAAAAGAAAAAGAAAGAAGGGGGAAGTAAAGAGAAAGAGGCTGTAAAATATTGGCTCTAGATTTACATTGAGCTCTCAGGATTTCATTGTCCTTGGGACTCCCAATACGGATTACCAAGTTTTTCATAACGTAAATATATATATATATATATATATATATATATATGAAATAATACACACACACATATATAATATAATGTATTTTCTGTTTATACGTTACTTTCTAAATACAACTTATTAAGTATATGTTTTGTTTTCATAAACAGAAACTATATTAAAATAATTGTCGGACTTAATCCATTCCATTATATGTTGTCATTGTTTAACTTATGATACCTTTCATGAGCAGATATGATCGAGCGATAAAAATAGTCGAGGAGTGTGTTTATAAAAAAGTAATTCGGACTTTGCTAATCAGACGCTTCTCTATAGCTGAATGGTATAGCACGGCAGATCAAATGACAACTTCCGTATGGGAATAGAGGTCTTATTCCTGTTCGAGAACGCATATTTTTCTACGAAATTCTTCGATAATTCAGGCCGGTAAATATGATTAATACTGGTTAATTAAAAACAGAACATTTATTTAAATAAATTGTATCGAGAAAAAGAACGTACAGAGAGAAAATATATTAAATTATTGTCGGATTTAGTCCATTTCATTATATATATATATATAGTTTTTTTTTTGTTTTTTTTTTAAGCATTACGCCCCAAGCAAGGCGTGAAGCCACTAGGATGCAGGGGGCTGCGGAAGATTTGGAGCGAGAGCAGATAGGAGTGATAGAAGAAAGGATGAGGAGAAGGATAGTGGGTAGATCAAGGTAACTGGAGATGTCGATTGACATTACATTTGAATAGTTGGAGATTATAGCCTTCAGGGAAGCAGTAACTGGGGAGGGTGTTCCACTGGCGAGAGGTGCGAGGTATGAAGCTATTGGAGTAGAAGAGACGGCTACATTTGAGAGTTTCTACGGTGTAAGGGTGGGAGCGAGATGCCAGCCTCATAGGGCGCTTGAATTCATGGAGTCTGGGAACCAGTGAAAGCAGCTCGTCAGAGCAGTTACCATGGAAGTATTTGTAGAAAAGACAGAGAGAGGTGCCGGCGCGTCTGTGAGAGAGTGACTGCAGACGAGACGCCAGATCAGGGCCAATTAGATTACATATCCGTCTCTGGATCTTGTCAATGGCAGCAATATGAAAAACTAGGTAATCCGTATGGGTAAACCTAAAAGGATATATATATATATATATATATATATATATATATATATATATATATATATATATATATATATATATATATATATATATATATATATAATACAGTGTGCATGGGGTTTATCGGTCTGTGCATTTGGAAAAATCTTAGTGAAAAGTAGAATGTAATCTGCGGCAAGTATTGAACCTGCGTCACTTTTTATCGCAGAAACCAATTTGACGGGATTTATCTCTTTTATACAAAGTGCGTTACAGTTCATTACACCTGTATATTCCTTTTTTTAAAGAAAACACTCGTCCTCATTATATGGGGAAATAGACACTTTCGTAGCGAGAAATCACGCCAGACTAAATGGGTCGTCTATTTCAAATACGAGTGTCCATTATAATAACGTTTGAATAATTGAATATCGGATTATATATATATATATATATATATATATATATATATATATATATGCATACACAGAGTGTGCGAGGGATAAATTGTCGTCTAAATTACGCAAAAATGAAGATATCACTGACATCTCATTTAAACAGACATATTTAGCTAAATTCCACAAAAATATCTTAAAATATCAATTTATTCAATAAAATCGTCATTGGCTTCAACTAGAGCCTCCAGACAACTTCGGGATCTCCTGCAACTCTTCTGGACGATCTCCTTGTTTAAGTTGGTGATTACTACCATAATCCCTGCCTTCAGTTCATCTTTAGTGCAACAAGCAGTTTTGTTGGTCTTTCACTCAACTCCGCCCCACACATAATAATCAAGGGAGTTAGGTGGCCAGATGTAAGGGGTGGTGTGTTCGTAGAAATTGCCTGACAGCCGTGACTTGGTTCTGCTACTTGTGCGGTATGAAGCAAAGTCCTGTTTCTAGACATAGGGTTCTCTTAAATTTCTCTTGACCCAGGACAGTACATTCTCCTCAAGTCACTTGCAGTACTCCTCCTTGTTGAGTCTGTGTCGCTCACCAACAAATTCGGCAGTTCTTTTTTTTTATCAGAACGATCAGAGTTTTCCAAGTTGCCGTGCCTTCTTAATTGCCATCAGACTCACCCAACTTTGCACTGTCCACAGATTGTCACCCAAACACTATGGAATATTCGTATTGGAGCTTCCCGCGCAAATGTCAAGCAGTACAGCATGAAGTTTCTAAATTTCTGACGGGGTAAATTTTTATCACAGACGGTGCCCAACTGACCCTACTATTCTGTATAGTCGACAAAAACAAACAACGCGAATGCACGAAATTAAATTTTTTTAAAATGGGGACAATTTATCCATATAATCCGGTATATATAAGAATTGTAGGCTTCATATACATTGCAAATGCTATGTATTAGGTTGGTGCAAAAATAATGACATAATAATGTCGTTTTTGACGTATTCTTTAACGTCAAAAAACGACATTATTACGTCATTATTTTTGCCCCAACCTAATAATATCACTCTTCCTCTTTGACAGTAGATGCCCGACAATTTCCTCACAGATGAAGAGAAGACTTCAGGCAACGGAGATGTGGTTCTACATGCGGATGCTGAGAGTAACATGGACAGATTATGTAAACTGCTACTGAAAGTTTTCAAGGGTTATTTCTTTAAATGAAGTTGATTGTGATTCTGTAGCGCCAGTCTGTAGGATCTGACGAAGAACAGTCATCAAGCCTCACAGCCTTCATTCGCTTGAAACGTTTTTTTAATGACTGATCTGAGAAAAATGTGTATAGGTGGTAATATAGCAAACACAAAGTATACATTTGGAAGTGGAGCAACTATTTTATCTAAAGGTTATACTATGATACCAACAGCGAGTTCTATCCTTACAAGGCGTCACGTTTTGTTTATTAGATTATTTAAAGCTCAATAATAATGGGCGGTAGCGTAACCGTTATCAGCGCTGAAAAAGGAATCGTCGAGCCGTGTTCAAATTCTGGCCACGGCTTTTGATTTCACTTTCTCACGAGTTCCCTTGAAAAAGACGATAATCTCTTCTCTTTCTGTAACTATGAGTTAAATAATAATGTAGAATGGGATATCTAGAACTGGATGGGAACCAGTCGAGGAGAAATCAAAGTTTTGCACAATTTCAGGAGCTGCCAAGTTTTCAATATCCAAAAGCGTAACCGTGTCCTTGTGGGTGGTGAATTATTTTGCACCCCACAACACCTTTCCTGCGTACGAAACGTTTCAAGCCTCTCGATATTTCCATGGAACGTGCTCAAACGACTGACATTCCTTCGTTCCATCAGTTCTAAGTGTCACGTTTAAATCCCACTATTCCACGCACAAGGTTGCGAACGACCCTCATTTCCTTCGTATTCCACTGATGAGATGTAAGTTCCACTGGAACAAATCACGGACCAGATTTGTGGGACCGATTCCCAAGAGATTTCCAAGGAGATGCTTCCCCGATCTCTACACTTTTAATCAGTTCAAGTCAAGGATTTGCCTCAGATATCCTCATAAACTGTGCCACTTACTC